>OMLF01010963.1:0-14955 GCA_900302615.1 Holocentrus rufus
TGACTCTGGCAACTACTTTGAATAAGGTTATGTTTTAAGAAATCTTGTAAGCCAGTGCTTTACTAACTCATTCATTGTGTAAGATAAGACAGTCGAATGAATGAAATTGTATTTTGCAAAATTAATGTACTCTGAGGTACTCCAAGTTATGGAACATAAATAAACAGTTATTTGTATTAAGTGTGTTGTAATCTTTTCATTTTGCATTCATACATTCTTGGGCCAGATAAGGGCGGAATGCGGTTTAGTTTAGGAGGCTCTGGTTGTGAACTGGCACCCAGGTAGCCAAAATGCCCTGGCCCAGCACCGTCCCGAACTCGGCACGCCGGAAGAAATAATCCGGGCCGCGTCCGGTTTCCGACACTGCCGTCATGGGGCCGGCCCGATTCTGGGGCGTCATCCATCCCGAATCTCAGCCGAGTCAGGCAACCGGACATGGCCCGGATTATTTCCCCAGAACTAGGCCAAATACACTGGACCGATTCCGGCTGCCGACACCATAGATATCTATAATAAAGGCCGACACTGCCGTCATCGGGCCGTTATCTAAAATGACCTGGCCCAGAACCGGCCCGATGACGGCAGTGTCGGCAGACGGGATTGGGCCAGTTTATTTGGGCCGATTCTGGGGCGTCATTCATCCCGAGTCTCAGCCATGTCAGGCAACCGGACGCGGCCCGGATTATTTCTTCTGGCATGCCGAGTTCGGACCGGTGCTGGGCCAGGACATTTTGGCTACCTGAGTAAAAATGACCTAGAAGCACCTAACTTTAAAATGTTAACCCATATATAACATCATACTTAATTTATTTAACAGGGACAATACACAACCAATATCACATCTGTAACATTGTGTAAACATGCCAGATGTAGTCAAATAGCTAATCTCCATCTGCCGTCCCTGGAATGAAAACGACATTAAGGTAAGAGGCTAACAGAACTGTAATACAAGTTAACGTTTATCTTTATTATCACTCAAGGGGGGAATTCAGTTGTCCTGCAGTTCAATACATACATTAACATTTAAAAACAGACGACAAGAAAGATAATAACAAAAGTAAATGTAAAAAGAATTTAAGGAATAAATAGCAAATTGTCTCCTCAGCTGCTCATTATTAAAGGAGATAATACCATTCCATTATGATGAATGAAAATCCAGTTTCGTTTCAACCACAATCTGAGTTGTAGCAATGGTAGCTACAAATCTGTTGTTATATCTAATATTAGTATAATATTAGATATTAGAAATAATATAATATTATTGTGGACATGTATTTAATTACTACGCTTATTTCAAGATCTAAGCATGAGCATGACCAATCTAAGGAGACCCTGAACAGATCCAGGATATGCAGGATGACAGTATATATCATCATGCCTGGAAGTGTGTGGGGATCCCGCTAGTAGGAGCTGAAGGAATTTTTTTAAACAGATTATCTTAGGCTTTTTTGCCTTCATTGGACAGTTTGAGAGTAGCAAGAGACACTGCAGACCTTTTACTTAATTTCTGTTGTCGCCAAAATTAACTTGCAATCAGAGATAGCCATGCACCCTGTGCTTCTGCTATGTTTGTCAGGCTGAATTCTTGGTGTGACATCTTTATTTTTTGTCATTTACTTAAATGTTTTTTTTTGTTTAGTATCTGTAGATTGCGGCACACTTTGTGTGTTATTTTCGTCACAGTTGATGGAGGCAGGTCCAACTACATATATCTGAAATCACAAAAGCGAGTGGTTTCAGGAGAAGTTAGATAAAGGTAGATGTTAGGGACTACAACCGATGAACCTATATATTCAGCAATTATAGTTCCTACCATCTATAGTTCCTACCATCTAACGTCTTCTAAAACATCGCTTGTTTTTTTTTCCAAAAATTCCAAGATGTGTATTTCAGATACGTGTCTTGGAACCAGCAGCTCTGTAGCTGCTTGGTCAGTTGGTCCACAAAAATTTCACCACCCTTTGGTGACCATATTTTTTGCCCTAGGAGGCTGAAATTTTGCATGCAGGTCGTGAGTGTGTGTTTGAAGGTGTGTTTGTGTTCATGCCAGTTGGCTAAAAGGGGGCGTGGCAGTCGGAGTGGCCCATAGCAAAAAAGCACATCATTTCCAAATGGATTCGCAGACTTACACAAGACGGTTGATTAACTGTTCATGCCAACTGGCATAAATGGGGTGTGGCAGTGGGAATGGCCTATAACAAAAAGGTGCACGATGTCTAAATAAGGGGCAACCTGAAACCTGGGGCTGAGAAAATGAACCCAATGTGGAAATGCCAAAAACTGCAGTTCTTCAAATGGCCACTTGAGGCTGGCTCCAAAAGCGTGTCAATCCCTATAGAACCACATGTTAAAATGCCCAATTTTACAGCAGAAAAAGACATGTTTACAGCCTGGTAAAAAAAAAAAAAAAAAAAATCAGTTTTGGTATGAAGAGCTCATTTAACTCATCGTGACAACTGTATGGGGGTGAATTTTCATAAATCACCCATTTAGTTTATATTAAGGCTTACAATTTTGCACAATTAGGGGCGCGTCAGCTTTGAGTGACAGGTGGGTGAAGTCACTGCCAGACTGGCTACTAGCTATGACAGTTCAGCTAATCCATGCTATGGACTTGACCCCTTAACAGGCTTGTTTTCCTGATACTTTTGGTGACTTTTTATGCCAGTATTGGACTTTAAATAATATGGCTTGCTGTGCATTAGAATGTTGACTGCCTGAGAAGTCAGTGCTCCTTTTCCTTTCGGTAAGTACCGTTCTAGTACTATTTTAACTTGCATGCTAGTACAAACCGATGACTTCTATAACTCGTTAGCTAGCTAATTAGCCAGCAGAAGCTAACAACCAGGTAGCCAGCAAAAAACCTACGCTGCTAACGATGCTTCTCTTAGCATTTGACTTCTAGCACTGCCCCTGACTTCTGGCAGCCCGACACAGCGGCTGTCTTTTCTCTTCTAGTCTCTATTTCTGGGACATAGGGAGAAAAATGTAATTTATCTGCTGCTGCTGTCTCCCTAAATTTCTCATTTGGGGATCAATAAAGACTACTCTACTCTAGCCACAGTTCTCCCGGCCAGTACCGAAAACAAAACATAACAGATCAATCTGACAGGACACTCAGCAGTTTACCTTATTAGATTCCAGTGACTGGCTGCTCATCATCTCTTATGGGAAAAAGCAGAGACAGATGCCTGAATTTAAAGTGCAAATTAGGCTGCTGCTACAAGCTATCCTGGGAATTTGTTTTTATGTTCTTCTTACGTTATTTGTGTGAATTCTGTGAAAATGTAGCTTTACCATTTAATTAAATTTTCCAGTGATGTCGGCAATAGTGTATGCCACTTACCTGTAATATTTTTTTTATTATAGATTAGTGGTAATTTACATATTACTCTTACTGAGGTTTTTAGGATGTTAAACTGAAACATTTGACTGTTAGATTACATAAATAAGAAATATGTAAAAAGCTAAATAACTTAAGGGAACAAATAAAGCAATTAAGTAAATTAGATAAGGGTCAAACTTGTCAAAACTTAATTTAAAAAGAGTCAAATATATCAAAAAGTTGAACTTAATTGTTAATGTGCTGAGTAAGCTTAACATTTTAAAAGTGGAATGAGGTTTGTAGTTGAAAGTATGAAAAAGTAGTGAGACTTATACGCTCAGGGCACCTTACTAACATTCAACGACCTTTGTCTGAAATATTCAATTCCAAAAAAACACTTTTTTAAATACTTACAATTGAAGCATTTCATTTCATCAAAGGGTCAGCAGGATACACAAGAACCACCGCTGTCCCGCCTTGAGTACTTGTCTCACACGATGTGGAATCTAGTCATGACAGAAGGAGGGCATGGAGTTCAGATATTAAGGAAGATATTGAAGAAGCTGAGTGGGCAACAGCTTGTATAAAAGCCCAAACACAAACAATTAATACTCGCATGAAATTGCTACAACACAAATGGTTAATGAGGACATACATAGCCCCCGAGAAACTCAATAAGTGGTCCCCTGACACGCCAGATACTTGCGTGAAATGTCTGACTGAGAAAGGTACTTTAATTCATTGTGTATGGGAATGTCCCAAACTGGTAATTTTTGGGAAAATGGTTGTTAGCACCTTAAGTAAAATTACAGGTATCCAAGTACCCTGTGTACCAAAACTTTGTATTTTAGGGATATACCAAGATTGCTTTTCTGTTAACTGTAAGTGTAAGACTCTGATCAATTTTGGCCTCTTGCAAGCCAGGAGGATGGTTGCTCTGTCTTGGAGAGACTTTGAAGTATCATCTACACAGTCTTGGATTAGAGAGATGACAATGTATGTTGCATTAGAAAAGCTAACCTATGTAATCAGGGGTAAAGTACAAGAATTTGAAGAAGTGTGGACACCCTTAATGGACTTTCTCAAACAACAATAGATTATATCTGTCTGTAGGGCTATTGTGTGTGTGACAATTTAATTTATTTTATTTGTTTATTTTGTTTATTGTTATTGTTTTACGTGGGTATGTATGTTTGTGTGTGTGTTTTTTTCTTTTTTTTTCATCTATGTGTATGCAGCGAGATTCACCTGCATCTTATTGTGCAATCTATGTAGCACGTCACATTTGTTTTGTATGTTTTTATTGAAAATTAATAAAGACATTGTTAAAAAAAAAAAAACTTGTCCTAGGGATTTCATTTTTTGATTCATCTTGACATTTTTTACACATCATCAATAGCCTACGCTGACCTAAAGTGGTGCTTTGCATGTCTTTAGGTCAAGGGGCATGGTCGACCCGCGCAGGGTGCGAGGGCCCGTTCATGGCTGCTTGCAGATTTAATTATTTATGTAATTATTCATTTTTATTATTATTTTTTTTTTTTTTTTGTCTACAAACGATTTAGTAGACCTTTAACCCTGATCCTACAGCCCGTCTGAAACAGATTTGGGAGCAGGAAATTGGAGTGCCAGTACTGAAGTGAAGTGGAAGCACACACTTCCCCCATCCCACAAGAGCTGGCTTAGGGAGGTCCTAAATCACATTAAACTTGAAAAGATTAGATGTTCCAGCAAATCCTTTGACAAGGCCTGGAAGCCCTTTATTGAGTATCTGAATATGGCAACAATACACCCTGACGACAATTAGACCCCCCCCCTCCAACCCCCTTTTTTGTTTTGTTTTGTTTTGTTTTGTTCATGTTATAAGTATACTTTAATATTGTTTTTCCAGTGTTGAAAAAAAAGTAATGTATTACTCATTACCTATCAAAAAAGTGATCAATTACTTTACATAATTACTCCCTATGGAAAGTAATTCATTACACTACTCGATACATGACTTTTGCCTTACTCCCATGAAGCTCGCCTGAGATGCATTATTTGGCGTCAGAAATTTAAATGTAAACCTTAGATATCAGCACAAATTCCTATCCTAATAAGGACATACTCAATATCCTTCTTTTATGCTCTTTATTAAGCAACACCACAAAGCTGACAGAAAAGTTGATGAAAGCCAGCTAAACGAGCACTTCACAGAAAAATGTTGCGGCAAGAACATGGCGCCGTGTTCTTCACTATGACCAGGCCCAGTCACCTTTGGTCTGGAAGTCAGAGGTTCCTGCCAGAGGATGTGAGGATGCATGCAAGCAGGTGATTAAGAGCCTGATTTAAGGTCAAATTTCTCTGGACAACGTTCAGGGGCAAAAAAACATGTCCTTAATTTGGAATGTTATATGGACCAGACTCTTGACTGGGATATATGGTAAGAATACGCTTTTTTAAGCTGCTGCCGCGCATAACGATTGGTCGCGTGGCCAGAGTTATCAGAGTGCAATGTGTCGCTGGGTCGCGGGTTGCTGCAATGCAATTAGTTGTTTTATCTGTCTGCTGCAGTAACTTTGTCCCTTTAGTATCGGTTGTTTGTAGCTTGGTTTGTATCCAGTTTCACCTGCATATACAGTGATTTGCTGGTACCGTCTCTAAGTTCGGTTGTGCATGGTTGATGACGGGTGTCACCAATGTAGGACATACTTGTGCTTTGCTCTTTGATTCTTGTCTGGTGTTGTATGTAAGTCATACAGTATGACTTTGATGTGCACCGGCCTCTCTCTCTCTCTCATACACACAGACAAACACACACACACACACACCGCGGCTATGGTGTGGCTGTCTATCACCTCAGCGGACACAGCGACCCAATGATGAAATATGAACACATTTTACTCAGATTATACCCCCAACACTGTGGTTTTCACATAGCCAGTGGGAAGGATTAGAGATTTGGGTTCGAGGATTTATGGGTTTTTAAGTATAGTGTAGAAGTTAACAGAAGTAAGAACTGACTTATGACAGTGTAATTGTTAAGTGTTTATAACCTAACCCTCAAAATCTAGGACCAGTTTATGCAGGTGTTTTTGATATATCGTAGTCTCCTGTCTGTTGTTCTGGTGTAAAAATCAATAAAAAGAACTGAGAAAGAAAAAGAATATTCCAAATGATGACTAAATGTTTTCACAATAGACAAACTGCGACAAGGGTGCCTGCAGAGCACAACTTCATTTGACTGGCGATCCCTATACTTGACGTGAAGAGACCCACCTTTGATGCCCGTAGTCTTGTTTATTCCCATGGCTTCAATTAGTCATAGAATAATGATGACACCAAGCTGAAGCCTACTATCCCATCTCACAGAAAAAGCCTAATGATTTAAATTATTGTTTATTAATGGAATAATAGACAGGAATAAGAGAAATAATAAAAATACTACGATCTCTTTTTGACTGGAACAAGACCTAATAGCTGAATAAAAAACACTTGTAAGCAACAGTAAAAGGACACCTACTTCCACTGCGTCTAAGTATTATTTTTTCCATATTCATTACCATGGTTTCATTTCAGTATGTTTTTAGTTAACCTGGCCGAGGAAGTGCCACTGGGCAGAACAGAGCACTCAAATACAGTACTTGTCGTTCAACCTTTCAAAAGGTGTATTTATTAGTAGTTTAGTGACAGTAGGAAAGGAGAAGATAGAATATAGACTAATGGAGGGAGACACCGTCCTCCGATAGCAGCTGAGTTTGTAAGCGGGGTCGGAGCTCTGAGAGGAGAACGATGCAGTGGAGATCTGATGGTGGTCCAAGAAGGGCAGCTTAGTAATCTCCATCTGTTTAAAGAGAAAGAGAGAGGTGAGGGTGCGACGAAAAGGGACTCTGAAAATTAACTTCTACTCATTCAGGACGAGCAACAGGTTGAGTCAGTGGACAACTGTGTTCAAAAGTCTGGTACAGTCCGGTTCTCTTTTGGTGTGATCAAAAGAGAGACAGCTTCAGGCCATGGTTATGCTTCAGGCACATAGCTAAGTACAAAGCATTCTGTCTGATAGAATGAACTAACATTACTTTAGTAAATATTATAACAGGAAATAGGCAGTGTAAACCTGTTTCCATCCTCATGATCCTGAGCATGTTTACCAGCTAAATTACGTTTGGAGAATTAAATCAGCTGACAAGCACAAAATATCATATTGTCTGCCATTAATGTATCTATGTACCCTGTGGATAACATAAGAAATATCAATGCCATGTTAGCATGGGCTAAAAATACTGTTAACATGTTAGCTAGCCATGTTAACATTAGTCAACTGTTTGCTCACAGTGTTTTGCAACATATGCCAAACCAACTATGCATGTGTAAAACATGCATAGTTGGCTAGGCTCTAGAAGAAAGGCCCGATGTCGGTGAGCAGATTCCATTCAAATGAATGGCAGCCATACTTACCAAGTTATATAATACAACTATGGCCTTCATTGAAAACAATGGATTCAACTTGTATACTTTGGATTTAAAGCTGCTGTACTACCTTCATACTACCTGTGGAATCTCTGCAACAGAAATTCTCGGGCTCTGTAGGGATTGTTGCACAAATTCCACACTTCAACCTGTGCTGGAAAGAGATATAAAAAGTTACATTGCAGGTTAAGGTTATTTGAATGCTTTGTTCCTATTAAGAACATGGGACACCAAATGCAAAAATTTAATAAGCTTGTTAATGTTACGCACATAACGTTTAAACGGTACAATAATTAGTAATGAGGAGCTGCCAGACAATCCCAAACCCCCTGCTTGGCCTATTAAAATGTACTTTTCTTTTGAGAAAACATTACTGGCTGTAACATAACTGCAACATATGAGCTTCACTTTTACTGGTGTAACGGCAATTACATCTAATGACTTATGTTGCCCGAAACCCAACATTAGTTTTTGATAGCCTGTACATAAACACTGTAGAAACACAAGTCACAAAGTCAGCAGCTGGCTGTCCAACGGTGATGAAGGCATTTTGGGTGGTCATTTTTGGTTATTGGTTAAGGTTTGTCTCAAGGCTATGATTAGGCATACATTGGTTGTGAATAGAAAGACCGTAGAAAATGTATGTCATGCCCCCTCCATCCCAGGAACAATAGCATCCGCGACAGCCAGCAAGACTGTATGACCTTAGCTAACGTGCAAACAGACCAAAAGAAATGGCGAAGTGACAAAGTTAATAACTAACCATTCTGAAACGTCCAGTTGTCACCCTGATTCTCGAACTTGTTCAGGAGCCTCTTCTTGCTCACTTTCTGACTTTAGTTCAATCATGTATGGTTGCACCGCTGTTTTCTCCGGCAGCCATGTTCTCCCAGAATCCTCATCAACAGTTGCTATGGTAGCGCGAAGCCGAACTCGAGTCGGCTCACCCCGTGGAGGAGGGGTGTGTGGTTAGCAGTGGCTCATTTGCATTTAAAGCAACAGGCACCAAAACCATTCTGAACAGAGCTGTTTGCAGGGGGTGAAAGGTGAAAGGGGCTCTGGTGTCTTATCCTTGTGGAAGTTTTGACCAAAGCATGTCACAGACATTTCATTAAGGTGCCAGGGAACTGTGTTAACTTTTGGAAAAGCGGTATCATATCACCTTTAATAGTTTATACGCTGTGCAAGGTGGAATATGTATCAGAGCAAGTAACCCCACGCATAAAAGCGCTGTATTTCATTTGGTATATGTGCGCGGACGGGAAGTTAAAGAATCTCTGGCAACATTGAAGAAGTTAGAATCCAGCTGCGGACCCGTAGGCCAGGGCTAATAATTATCAGGTTCTCCAATGGATGAATGACTGACTGATGGCGGAGAACATTTGTGCTTTTGTCTTGGCTGGATGATTGCCCTTGCACTGCTTCGCCTTTGGACCTCCCCTCTTTGGGATTAGAACAGCTTTGCAGCAGAGGAGCCCTACTGATAGAGGAAATCTAAAGTTCTTGGTGACTTACCACGGTTGGGAATGAGATATTGTGATCATAAACGCTAACGGTCAACCGGAAAGCTGATTTGCTGGGAATGAGTCGTCGTCACCGGCAAGTGGATCATGGTGCAGCAGCAGCAGGCATGGCAGTGTACTTGCAGCCGTGTTTTTGCAGCAGTGCAGAGCAGGGATAGAGTGCAAGACATAAGCAGCTTAAATAGACTGCCTCATTGCAGAGGGGTGTAGCATCAAGCAGATTATCATGTGAGCATGGGAGTATATGTGAATGTATATGTGAATGGCACATGTCTAGAGTTTTCTAACCAGCTCCGCAAGCTACGTTCCATATATTACAATTCATTGGCATTAATATTGGCCATCAGTCCTTTATTTTATAACAGCAGAAATTTTGCATGAATGCATCATTTTATACATCTTTCTCTCTTTCTCCCTTTTTGTCACACACACACACACACACACACACACACACACGCACATGCACACGCGCAACAGCAATGGTATTACCTGTTAACTAGTGGAGATTTGATTAAGTGTGAATGAGTGTCCTAGTTTAGAAGGTTTATTCATTGACAAAATAAATTATTAATTTAATTAACTAAAATTATTTTTATCATTTTTAAAATTACCTTTCAAATTAGTTAAATAAATTTAATTTTAATCAATTAAAAAAGAGGGAGAAACACATAAATCCATCATCATCATCATCATCATCATCATCAACATCATTATCATTATTACTGACAACAAACCTTATGTTGCTCACACTAAGTGATCTGGCTTGTTGAAATGTTACATCCAGATCTACATGCTTTCCTACCAGACATCAGTTTGATCTTACCCATACACCAAAGATGACATTGATAAATACCGATCCTGTTATCATTTTATGTTCAGATTTGATCTTACACCACTTTGATAAATAAGGCCCAGCGTGTTGTATAGCTATACATGGTTATACATGGGTCTAGTATGGTATAGATGTGTAACTAACCTGGAGTGCATGAAGGTAGGCACTGAGATTCATCAACCTCTGACAGATCTCCTGTAAAGCCAAGGCAGTTAGGAAAGCAGTGAATCCCTTTGACTGTAATTAGAGGCCAAATTAGGCACCTCCACTCACCTCCTCTCCAACTTAGACACACACCACACACCACCACCACTCTTAAAGAAACTTAAATCACCTTACCTCACTTGGCAGCTTGTCTCGACTCCCATTACGATCCTTAAAAAAAAAAAAAAAAAAGTTAAAAAACATTGCACAGAACTGTCATACTCAGTTAACCATGTGGCAAACAACCACAGTAAAGAGAAGCTACGAACTGACAATTGTGTCAGTTAGAACAACACAACAAATACTGTAAATGGTACCACTAAGATAATGATGAGTAGTTAGATGAGACATAGTCAACATTTTGAGGGACATTATATGTCTGCACCATTAAGCTATCTATAGAATAGCTACAGATAGCTATATTAAAGTTTATATTAAACTATTAAAATAACTATTAAACTATTAAAATCTTTTTCAACTTAAAATTTAAAAATGCTTGCAAACTGCTTGTAAAGTAAATGTGTTAAATTTAATGTTCATAAGCAATATAGATAGGATAATGTACAGCTGAAAGTGGATAGGAAAATAACAACCTGTCTGAAAATGTCTTATTTTGGTAATAGGTAATGTCGTAAATACTTTAACTTATTATTACTTATTAGAAACGGACGTGTTTCAGCACGAAGCCATCATCAGTGTTTCTACAATGCAATTCGAAATAGCCCATCAAGAGACACCAGGCTCATCAAACAATGACAAAACATGCAAGTACAAAGATCATTCATCTATAAATATATAAATCAATGTATAGCCCTAGGTTCAGTGGTTGGCTGCCATTACCTCCCCAAATTCAACGTGTTCAATCACTCATGACGAGGAAATAGCAGCCGCATACACCTGGATGGTAACATGAGACAGCTGCTTTTCCAAAGACCATGTAAGAAAAAGAGGATCGACCTTACTGAACAAGACAGAGAGTCAAGCTCCCTTTCCTTGCACTACTTGGAGAAACCCAAGGTTTTCTGCCATTTCCAACAGGGCTGTGGATCACACTCCACCTTGCCTGTCGATGTTCAACACCACGGTGTGGTTGTGTGTCCTTAGCAACCCATTCTGCTCTTGTAAGGCCTGAGGCCACATGCCACCTACTGGTCTCCCCAGGTTCCTTCCCAACTTGTCAGAGATGTGTCTGTTCACACCAATATAGGAGGCAGTCTTGCCTAGTAGTGTACCTGTCTCAAAGTTGAGGTTGCCCCAGTAGTCCAGGTCTCCATGGACTGACAGTGGAATGGTCACCAGTCTGAACTTGTGTTTAACATTGAGTTTTATGGGACGCCCCAGTGGTTCATCGTGTAGAGTGTGTATGGGAATGGGCCATGACAAGGCAGTGATCTAAGTAAAAGAAGACTCTCATTCCCCAGTGCCACAGTGGAAGCAGCACCGTGTCCACACATTTGGACAAAGTGCAGGGAGCAAGGAAGTAGCCAAATGGATGCCTTTTGTACTCATAGGCTATCCCCTGGAAGGCAAAACGCTGAAACTTCCTGCGTCTACAAAACTTTGTGCAAAGATGTAGTTTGCAAAATTTCACGAGAATAGGACTTACAGCTGATGAGTCATGGCCATTTAAAGTTTTGATGTTGCTAAAGCACTAACTATTTGTCAAATACCAATTTGGCAAGGCCACTCAGAGATCATATCTACATGTTCAAATTTGGTGGCAATAGCATGGAAAATCTTGTCAGATGGAAATGGGTGGCATACATGTATAGATGTGACTGGACCAAAAGAATCCAGAGAAAAAAGGTCAACTTTGGTTCTGGGATTTATGGTTCAGAAATGATTAAGCAAGATCATCATTACTGCACCACCATCTGGGCAATAATTCATTTAGTGTAGTGTTTTAAGTTTTGTGTTTCTATGTCTTATGGTTTCTGAGATCCAGATACTTTCAAGGCAGAGGAAGAATAAATAAAGGGAAAAGTGGTAATAAGTGGGGGCCAAGCACCATCAGCGCATTCAGCTGATGATTTTAAACAGAAGACAAAAGAAATCTTTTCTCATTTGTGTGGACTGAGGGATGAGCAGATGTTACAGTATATACCATCAGATTCTATGTACCAAACTGTTGTACTGTGGAAATATATTTCTTAAGTAGCTGTATATCTCTCCAAGTTATTTTTTGATATCCTCAGGAATAAACCAGAGGAGACTGGACTGTGTAGTGACAAAGGTGGACTGTAAGGTGGACAATAAGTTAACTCACCAATCATGTGCTTACTAGCAAATGGACTGTATGTGTGTATTAAAATCAGCAGTGCTTCAAACCAAGTTAATAATATCTCAAAGGAACAATCATACCAACATTTTACTGTATGGAGATAATAAGCTGATGATTAAAACAATACTACTACTTTTTCAAGATGGTGGTGTGAAGTGAGGTTGGGCTGGGGAGTGTCAGCGCAGAGTTTGTGATTTTCGCTCTTAAAAAACCCACTGAGACGCAGTAACATTGCCATTTTTCATTGCTTAGTCTATGATGAGTATCAATGCATACTTTTTGAGGCCGTCTGATAACGGACAACACAATAAAAACCCTGCATCTGACGCCGTGGATGACTCCAATGGTGAAGTAACCGAAGCTACTAGCATTTTAGTTAGTGATAACGGAGCCATGAATCCAGCACTACAGGAGGTGGTTCGTGCTGTTACTGCAAACCTCTCTAAAGTTTTTGAGGACAAGCTGGAGCCAATTTCGCAGTTCCTGCAGTCACAACAAGAACAGCTGCAGAACCAAGAGACGCGCATTACCAAGGCTGAGACGCAGATCTCAGCCATAGAGGATGCCTCAGAGCCCATGGTCATCAAGCTCAAGTCGCTGAAGAAAAAAGTGGCGGAGCTTGCAGAACGCGCTGACGATTTAGAAAATAGAGGGAGACGCAAGAACATCCAGATTCTCAATCTTCCAGCGGGTGGAGGGTGTTATTTTTGGAGAGTTGGCTCCCCAAACTTTTGAACATTGAGACCAAGACAGGCCGCATCAAAGTGGAGAGAGCGCACCGCATCGGACAGCCCTCAGCTAGTGATCAGAGACCGCGTCCCGTTGTGGTGAGGCTCTACAACTATCAAGACAAGCAAAGGATTACGAATGCGTCGTGGGCCAAAAGCAAGAAAAACCAGCCGCTGAAACACGGCAAAGCAACAGTGATGATATTTCAAGATTACTCAGCAGCAGTTATTCATAAGCGTAAAAGCTTTGATGTGGCGAAGAAGCGTCTGAAGTCCGCGGGCGTCATGTACAGGATGCTGTACCCTGCCAGACTCAAGGTCAGCCATCGCGGGACTACCACGGTGTACTCGGATCCGGGCAATGTGGATAAATACTTGGAAACATTGAATTCAACTGTTGGTGACATCTTGGGATCGCCGGACTAAAATCTGCCTTATGTGCGCGTGGACTTTTCATCATCTTTATGCCGTGAGTAGTTGTCTGCTGCGCAGGTAATTTTGTTCAAATTAAAGTGATTAAAATAACTTTAATACAGAGACATTTGTTAATCACCATATTTCTGGCGCTGCCACTCCCTGTTGGGTTTTGGTTGTTTTTTTTGTTTTTTTTAAGAGTCTACTTTTGCTGTCAGGAAAGCCTTACACTTGTGCTCCTATAGGTTAGGAGAAGGATCGTGTATTTGTTCCCTCGCCAATGTTTGGCAGTGTTTGCTTTATTTTGTTTTTTTCGGTTGTTTGCAGTGTGTCTTTCCGGCTCTTTCTGTATGTAAATAATTTTTTAATACACATATGGAACATACTCAGAGAACGTTGCATTTCATATAAGTAAGCATAATACCATGTCAACACTTAAAATCTGTACTTGGATTGTAAATGGCATCTACACACCGATTAAACTGAGAAAGGTCTTGAATTATCTTCAGAGGGAACAGGTGCACGTAGCCTTGTTACAGGAGACTCACTTAGACGCCAAAGAACATACTAAATTGCAGCAGGGTATTTTCAGCTATGTCTTTTCCTCTTCTTTCTCATCTCGGAGCAGGGGTGTGGCTGTCTTCATCAGGAAGAATTTGCCCTTTAAATTTGTAGACTGCATTCAGGACACAGGGGGGCGCTATGTGATCGTGAGAGGTATTTTATATGGAGAGGAAAGTGCATTTATGAGTGTGTACTGTCCCCCTGGCCAGACGGGAGATTACTTACTTGTTGCTTTTACCAAATTAGGTAATTTTAATATTTGAAATTCAATTGTCAGGGGCAATTTTAACTGTCATTTAAACCCACTCATAGATAAATCTCCTGCAGGTAAACATTACCTCAGGCCAAGATCATTACATCACTTTGTGAAGAGCTAGCATATGTAGATGTGTGGAGAGCACAACATCTGATGGACAAAGAGTTTTTCCAAAGTACATTCATGTCATACGGGAATTGACTATTTCTTGGTTCCAAAAGTTATATTACCATCAATCATATCCAGTTCTATAGGTAGTATAGTCATATTGGATCACGCTGCGGTCTTTATTCAATGTAGCACTGGGAGTATGTCCAACCAGCCTAGAAGGTGGCACTTTGAATCCTCTATACTATATGATAAAAAATTTACATCATAC
>OMLF01010965.1:0-11884 GCA_900302615.1 Holocentrus rufus
AATACAGGGTCGGGCGCACCGGACACGATCAATCGATACGGAGCGGGAAGAACGAGCAGAGCACAGACATTATTAAGAGAAAGAGAGATTGGGATTACAATGGGAGTCGATATGGATTACAAAATGGAAGAGACGGAGGTGTGTGATGGAAAGTGCGTGTGTATGCGTTGTTTGTGAGACGAGATCATATTGGATATCGGATGGTAATGGACCAAACAATTGAATAATGCTAATGGAGGCATAAATGTGCATGCATTGATGGATCACAGTGACAGGACAGATGTGCGTGTACATGAATGTATGTGTGGGGCAATCCAATCAACTAGACCTCACATGTGGTAAAAAAAAAAAAAAAAAAAGAAAGGTTGATCTCTTTCTGTCCATGCTGCAAAGAACAAAAAAGAGCAACATTTTCAAATCCTGATCAGTTTGATGATGAGATGTCCAAGATGAAGGCGTAAGGTCCGACCAATGTGAGCTTCAGGTAAGAGTAGAGTTGCGTTCAAATTTGACAGAATAAAACACTTCCAGCAATGCAGCTTGGTCAGAAAGCGGCGACCGTTGCGGCGGGAAAAAAAGGTCGAATCAATCTTCAAATTCATTTTTTGTGACATCACAGACTTCATTGTGCCACGTGAATACACTTTTCATCCAATCAACAAATGTTTTCCAAAAGGGAGTGGTAAAAAAAAAAAGAAAAAAAAGAAAAAAACATGAAAAACAAAAAAACGTGATGGAATCACTATGGAAACCACTCACTGCATAAACTGTTAATTGAGAGACTTTGGGAAGCTTATTATGGGACTCTTCCACTGGCACAGACCACAGCGATGCTGAAAGACTTCTGACGAGAAAGCGGGGGGAAAAAATCAGAAGAGAAAACTTGAAAGTATATATATACATATATATAAAATGATGTTACTTGTCGCGCCATGTGTTTCTGTTTTTCAAAGTTTTCGGAGAATTATGTTAGGATCAAATACAGTAAGATAAAAAAAAAGTGTGATTTATTGTTTTGGACAAAAAAATCTTCCATGATTAGAGGAGAAAATGTTGATTATGACTAGGAAAAGAAAAAAAAAGAATAAATTGGAGAAGCACACACAGCACAAAATACAAAAACTGGCAAATACAGACAGCACAAAACAGACATACAACAGATGCCTATAAACAGAGAGCCAATGACGTTAATAATAATGACTTCTACCCATTACTGTTGTTTCCTTTCTGTTTTCATTTGATTTTGCCAAAGTCAATATTGTTCTATGGACTTGATATTATAAATAATAAAACTACATATATGGAACAGAGATGGGTTTTGGTTAACAGAGAGAGAAAGAGTCTGTATGAGTGTATAAATGCATATAACATCAGGCTTTTACATGTGACTGAGGGCATGAATGTGTCTGTCAAATGAGTTTTATTTGTCTGAGTCAGAGAGATGATGTAAGATACAACAACAGTTTGTGTTTTGTGTTTGGATTTGACCTGGGTTCAAAGAAAAGGCTGATAGAAGTTCATGATCGTGAAACTGTTGGTAATTTGGGGCATTAGTCGACTATGGAGAAACTAGTCTCTCAAGCCAGATGTGTTGGGTCACGCCATTTCCAAATGCTACCGCCTAACAGTCTGTACTTCGAAAGAGTTGAAAATGAGTGGTAAAATAAGGTGGATATCTGGGCATTTTCCCTCTTCTTCTTGTGTGCAGTCGCATAAATAACTCCTACTGGGAACCAAATTAGCTGAAGCCTAGCTAGCTAGCTGCTGAGCAGAAATGGAAATTCGAAACAACGTTTTCGATTCAACTCTTTCAAAACTTTGGGGTTCCTCCTCATTTTTTGCATCTTTCAGTGTCTTCTTTCATCAGTTTTGGGTGGCGTATCATCCATGCTAGCTAGCTGTCTTGGTTTATTGCGAGAGGAATACATTTTTGTGAACACTGTGTCGTGATTGGTCAGATACACTTCTGGTACAAAGAGTTTTACCCGTGGAAGATGACAACTTCCTCTCCTCAAATTTGAACAGGCTGAATTACATCTTATCTCTGGAGCATTCGAACATTATGGAAGAGACAGTCTGGCTTGAGAGACTATGGAGGAACATAACACCAACACGCTGGTTCAGACCAACTTTGGAATAGAAATTTAGTGATGGGATTTGATTAACATGCTCAAACCCAAGTAAAACACATGAATGAGAGAGTTTGTGATTATGTATGTGTGTATGTGTGTGTGTGTGTGTCTGTGCCGAAAATGAAAAGTTGTTTACTCGAGAGTCAGTGGAGCTGATCAAAGGTAGGGGTGAGGTAAACTGTTAAAGCAGAATATGACATAAAGAGAAAATAATGAGACAACAAACAGATGAGGGGAAGAAAGAGCGATGTGGAGAAGAAAGCCAAAAGCGAACTGACAAAACTGTGGGAAAGAGACATCAGTAGATCCGGGGACAGATGGAGGTACCTTTAGAAAGACAAAAAATAAATAAATAAATAAATAAATAAGAGGAAACAAAAGACTTAACAGGAGAGACAAGACAAGCACAATGGAGAACAAAGCTGAAGTGACAGGGAGAGAAAAACCGAGACTTAAACACTAATATAAGTGAGGGTAGAGTCAAATTTTTAGACAGTTCAAGTGAAATGTTCATGTTTGTGATGCTTTGTTAATATTCACAGTATCTGTAGGTTTCATGACAGACTTTTAAAGGCCTTTTGAACAGTACCTCCATTTGAATTGATACTAAACCTCTGCAAATATAAACTGGCAACACTGAGAAGAAAAGCGACACCAGAAAATTAAGGGATGCCCTGCATTAACTGGAGTGGACATGCATGTGGGTCCAGCTTAATGCAACCAACTAGAAGTGCAAATAATTTAACTCAACATAAGACAATTGGACTGCTGCAAGCCCTCTTCACATCTTTTGGTGAAACACACTTCAAATCACGGTGCTGGCCTTATTTCATTTGCCGTCCTAACTCTGCTTTGACTAATCGGCACTTGGTGTGAAGAATCTCTCAAAATCACTATCTAATTTTAAAGTTGCATCAATATGTAACTTCATTTAAGGAAGACAAGCGGTCGCAAACCTGAAAAGCACGGGTTAAAAACTCTGACCTCTAAATACTACACTGAATGCATTTAATGCTTTTTTAAATGTCTGAGACCTTTAAGCCTCAGACATTTAAGCGCCTGCAGATAGCGCAACAATTCTAGACGGATTCCAGCATTTATGGAGATAAAGCACTTTGAAATGGAGAGAGAGAGAGAGACAGACAGGTAAACAGACATGCAAGCGAGTCGAGGAAAACAGACAGGTAAGTCAGATAAGAGACCTTCTGTTTCCCTTTTCCCTCAATCTTGCCCCCCCTTCCCTTCCTCCCTCCCCTCCCACTTTCATTTTCTGGCAAGCCATCTGCAGATCGCCCAAGATGGAAGGAGCGACAGGAAAGAGAGAGAGAGAGAGAGAGAGAGAGAGAGAGAGAGAGAGAGAGAGGGAAATGTGAGAGAACGCTGACACACTGAGAGATGGACAAATAGATGCTGATGAGGGAGGGAGAAAGGGAGACAAAGAAATGAAGGGATTGGCGGAAGGGGGGGTCATTGTGTTAAGCTCTAAGTGTGTGTGTGTGTGTCTTTGTGCGTGCATATACCCGTGTGTGTCCAAATCTAAGTGTGTTTATGTTTCCTATTCTGTTTGTGTGTGTGTACATATGCCTGCACGTGCCCGTGTGTGTATGTGCCCCTGCCTAAAAGTGTTT
The DNA here is from genome assembly GCA_900302615.1 of Holocentrus rufus. Taxonomy (NCBI): domain Eukaryota; kingdom Metazoa; phylum Chordata; class Actinopteri; order Holocentriformes; family Holocentridae; genus Holocentrus; species Holocentrus rufus. The sequence continues at coordinate 3,761 of OMLF01010965.1, forward strand.
ACGCTGCCTGCTGTGTATGTGAGTGTGTGTGAATGTGTATGTGTGTGTGTGTGAGAGAGAGAGGGGGAGAAAGAGAGAGAGAGGGACAGACAGAGACAGATTGTGCCCAGAGTGTGTGCGTTGGCGTTATTTTTGTCATGTAAGTGCTTTGCCACAATTTATTACCAGGCAGATAAAGACCCTTTAACCACAGAGGGGTGAAATGAGGCTGGATAAATGATGTGTGTGTGGTGCTGTATGTGCTAAAAAGGTTAATAAGGTCTCTCTCCTCTTAAGCCATGCGGGCACACACACACGCTGTCGTCTGCATGGCAGACAGGGTGTCCTCATTTGGGACCATCGACAGCGGCAACTGAGGAAAATAAAATACAGAGAGGGCGTGTGTGTGTCCGTCCTGACTCTAGGGCAGGGGAACATTTGATATGAAACTGTTAAGTGTCAATATTAAAAGCAGGGCAGACACGAAGGTGCAGTCGGTCACCTCTGTTCTCAGAGACACAGGCAGGGAGAGAGAAAGAGAGGACAGGGTGCCGGCTACCTGATCTGTTCTGCACATGTGTGAGTGGTCTGCCATCTTGGACAGCTAGCTATGGCAGCTGAACTTGGACAAACTAGTCAAACAAGCCGGAAGTGATGCGTTTGTTAGCCTGCTAGCTCCGAAAATGGATTATTTTAAATGGAAAGGAGCTACCAACGTGAGCATGTTAGCTCTGAGCCTTGTTTTACACTGCTTTTAAAATGTGGAATGTCCTCCGTTAGCATGCTAGCATCGGTTTACATTAGCGTCTGTTAGTCTAGTTGCTGATAGCTTTGTTTTCTATGTTTTAATAGGAGGAATGGCTCCTGTTAGCATGATAGCATTGGTTAACATTAGTGTCTATTGTAGTGTAGTAGCTGCTAGACTTCTTTTCTGTGTGTTTTAAGGGGAGGAGTGTGTCCAAATGTGTCCAAGTTCAGCTGACGTAGCTAGCAGTCCAAGAGGGCGGACTGCTTGTGCATGTGCATTATGGATTGGTTAGCCGGCACAGATCAGTTAATGACACTGAGAGCTGAGGAGAGACAGATAGCACTGTGTGAGAATGAGTCAGAAAAAATAGCAAAGTTAGAGAAGGTTCTGTGGTGTGTGTGTGTGTGTGTGTGTGGCGGGCAGCAACATGGAGCAGAACGCCAGCCCCTCCCTCTGCTGCTTTGCCGAAGGCAAAACGCTGGCCCAATTTGACTAATTAAAAAAATGCTGAGTAACGTGCAAACACACACACAAACTCACTCACCTTTCCCCCACCCCGTTCTAACGCACACACAAATGTGCATATGCAAATGCTGCAAGCTCACCTTCTGGCAGTGGGGTTTGAGTGTGTGAGTGTGTGCTTGGAAAGGCCATGCCCGTAGCCAAAATTTCTGTGACATTTGCAGTTTCCGATAAAAAGTATGTTGGGTTTCCCCTCGGTCTGCTGACTCATGATGCATCAGGGCCTCAACACCTCAAAGTAGAAACCGGCCCGACCTGCGAAACTTTGGGATTTGGAGCTCCCAAAGTTTTCAAGAATACCAAATATGTCCTGCTGAATTAACCATAAATGTGTTTGAAATGATGCACAGGACATGTAGATATTTTCTATTTGATGCAATGCTGCAGCCATAAAGCAAAAGTATCTTGGGTTTGAGTATTTCACTCAATACAAGTGTGATGTAGCTTCAATAAATGTTGCAACCAGCAGATACAGAACAGCACAGAAACCAGTCTAACCTGTTCTGCGACCACTCAACTGTACAAAAACCTTTACATCTAAAAAACACAAAACTATCCATTTTCTCTGGCAGCAATGCAGATGTCTGACAACCAGGCTTAGTCCAGGACTTTAGTTTTGTTCTACCACCCAAACTGCTTTGATCCAAAACACGTGAGAAAGGTGAACTGATTCCGACTTCAAGAGACAATCCCAGCTTCGCCTACTGTGCTGTTTGGCTTCCTCAGAACATGACTCAGCGTTCTACAGCTTTGCCTAGGGTACAATTTACCCATGTTATGCTATATTTTCTAGACACACGGCTTCACAGAGGAGACAGTCGTTTTGCAAATGAAATTAACAAATATCACTGTGGGAATCATGAGACATAATTCAACTCCTTAAACAAAAAGGAACGTTTAGGTGGTCATTTTTGTAATTGCAGTGGTTTAATCAGACGTAAAAATCAAAAGCAATAGGTTTTATTTGACAACCAAAAAATGAGTAGAGTAAAAAATAATAAAGATAACATGATTCTCATTGTGCCAAACTGTGCAGTTTTGACGATAATACAATATTATTAAATGAGTGCTCCCATTTTACTGGCTTTTAAAAATTTCATGCTATCTGAAATAAAAAAAAAAGAGCACACGGGTGACTGCAGAGTCTGAAGAGACCATTTTAACAAATCAAGTTCTCATTTTTCCCCTGTGATCTGCAGGGAGAAATAAAAAAATAATAATAAATAAATAAATAAATATTTATATATATATAAAGCAGGCATCATCACAAACCACTGATAATACATGACAGCTCTCGTACCATACTGGTTAGTCATCTGGCAGTGAGTAAACTACACAGACTCATTCAGCTGTGTTATTTTGTCAGTTCATCATTCAAGAACAAGGAGGGGGAAAAAAAAACCTTCACAATAAATGTATAGATGCAATTTTCTGACTGAGCCTGTGTGATGTGAAACGCCATTGTAAAAACATGAATTCTGATATTTAGAGCAACAGTCCGTGGAAAAAACAGCTTTTTTTTTATACTGAAGCCAATAAATAACTGACAACAATCTTAGTAGGCTATTTATATTCACATATGAGTTCATGCATCACATACTGTACTAGCTGGTGCGGATGTCACAAGCATCCATTTTGAAAGCGTGCAACATTAAAAAGTCAGATTCAATCACACTCCATATAGAAACCATGAAACCATATATGCAATATGACACGGACACTTCCCTGCTGTTTCCAGCTGCTATGCAATTACTGTTATTGTTCTTTATTTGCAATTGTGCTTAATAAGACTCAGGGGAAATAAGACCTGAACTGTCACCACAGATTGTCAGCACAGACAATAATTAAGGGTGACAGCTGCAGTACACGGATGTTGATGTGTTTGTGTGTGTGTGTGTATATGTGTGGGTGTGTGTGTGTCCTCAAGTGCCAACTCAAGAGAAATATTCCCTCACATATGAAGAGATTCTCAGATACATTAATGTCGCAATTCAAAGCGCTCAAAACCACTCCGCTGTATGGATTGTGCACATATTTGTGTATGTGTGTGTGTGTGTGTGTGTGTGTGTGTGTGTGTGTGTGTGTGTGTGTGTGGGCGACTTTCAGCTCACTGGAAATAAATCAGTATGCTGCATTCTGTGACAGCTCTTAACCCCACCCAACACTTCACAACCATATGCCACAGTCAACTCTTTTGAATTGAACGTACCCAAATCACTTCATCGCTTTGCTACTCACCAACTCCACATATCATGGAGATGGAGAGAGAGAGAGAGAGGGAGAGAGAGAGGGAGAGAGGGAGAGAGAGAAAGAGATATTGGGAAGCACTAGGAGAGAGATGGATAAAGTGAGTCGGCCTGAACAAAAGGTTAAAAAAAATCATACTGCAATTATTTTGACACGCACTGTAATTGCGACATGATTCACACTTTTTGTGGGAATGATAACTTTTGCATCATAATTTTCATTTTCACTGAAAAAACTATTATCATGATTTGATTTTTGCTGGGGTGTGTACCAAACAAACATGTTTTTTTCTGTCTGGAGAATATGATTTGTAGGCACCACAATACCTCATTTATAATGAGATTTTGTCACATATTTTGCCATTACAAAAAATAAATACAAAATAAGTAAGTAAGTAAATAAATAAATGCATACATGAATAAATGCAGCTCCTAAAATTTGGATGGTGCACTTATATTCTGATTTCAATAATATTTGGATTGATTGTTCAGTCCTAAAAGGTGAGGAAGAGAAACAGAGGGCTACAGCAATAGAAGTCAGGAAAATATACAAAATGGAGAGGTAATGTGAGGTGATTTGTGCTGCATTTGAACCTCAATAAATCAGGACCACATTATGTTGAGACATTTGCATAATTGCCATAAACAAACGAGACTGGCAACTTGTACCACACTGTGCATGTCCTGCAGTTTCTCCACCTGTGAAATGTAAAAACGATAAAGCAACACGTCATTTATTTTCTGAATAGTCTTTTATTAGGTAAGAAATAACCCAGTATGTTTATGTGCTCTTCATTATGTCTGTCATCAACTCTTGCATTGTTTGGAATAAAAAAAAAAAGAGAGAGAGAACAATACTATCATGCTAATGAGTTCAGAATTGCGGCAGCTTTTATGACTAATAGTTTTACCTTTATCAACCTGCCTGCTGTTCAGGTCATGATTGCAAAGAAATGAACTGACCTACCATGAGTAGCTAGGCCACTTGGTCCTTCAAGACTAGTTTCCGTTTTTCTTTTATTTTAATGCAGCAAACTGGATGGACTACTTATCTTCAAATGTCATTCTGAGGTGGAGAAATCGAATGAACTACAGAACTGCTGGGCAGAAACAGCCAAACTGCTTTACAGCACAGAGATTGCTTAACGGCACAAACCATTTTATTCTTTCGGCACAAAAATGGAGCTAAAGCTTTCAGAGTTTCTTGAAATGGCGGAGGGTTGGATGAGAGAAAAGAAAATAGAAAAATACACTGTCGTCTTCAGTAATGCAAAAGAGAAAACCTTGGACCGAAGAAGAAACGTCCTCAGGAAACAAGAGAGGGTTTACGGAAATTAATCTTGGCAACTGCCTTGTTTACTTATACCAAGGTATCAGTCAATTTGCTAATGATATATGGGTGTTTTCAAAATGCTGCACATAGCACTTGCAAAGAAAAGACAAATGAGACAGTAAAAGAGGAGAGAGGAAGAGAGAGAGGACAGAGAAAGAGAAGAGGACAGAAGAAGAAAGCCAAAGTGGGGGAGCGCGCTCATCTAAAAGTGATAATGTGATATAAGACCCAGAGCCTTTTTCAGGCCTTTACCTTCATGCATCGTTTCCCTTCTTTCAGACCTCTATGCAATCTCTCTCTCTCTGTCTCTCTCTCCCTCGCTCTCTCTTTCTCCGCAATCTTTAATTCAGCCCTCTATCTAATTTGCTCTCTCCTTCACCTCCGGTGACTTTTCCTATTCAGTCCTTTGTTCATCACATTCACTCCTAATCTCCACTTCTCCCTGCCCTCCCAGCTCTCTCCCACTCACTATTTTCGTCCATATCTGTTTTTTCTTTCTTTTCTTTGCTGTTTGGTCTGCCTTTCACTCTCATTTTCTCTCCTGACTATAACAATATACTTTTCTCTTTCTCTCCTCCTCCCATGAAAAATATTAACTTTACTCTTCTATTTTCTCTCTTCTCTCTCGCCTCTCCCTCCCTCCCTTCCACTCTCTCATCTTTTCTGCCTATAATTTTAATATTCGTCTTACTGTCTCTCCTACTCTCATGCCCTTATTCCCTGACTATGATAACCCACCCTCCCAGACTTTAATATTAACATCCCTTTCCCTCTCCCTTCATCCTTTCGCCCAAATACATTTTGGCATCTCATCTCTGCCCCTCTGTCCTTGTCCCTCTCCATTTCATCGTGTTCGCTTATTTTCTGCCTCTCCTCCTCCTCTATTTTCTCCCAATTCCACTCGCATTTGCAAACAAGATGCATTTCAAAGAGCTGTTGCACTGATGGGGTGGAATACGCCTTGTCCGACCGCTATTATTTGGTACCACGACGCATAAGAGTGCACATGTGGAAGGGGAAATTTGAGTGTGCACACAAACTGCATGGCATTTAAGATATGAGGACACAAATTTATGCTCATGTACAATAAAAGAAGGCGACTGCACGAATGCACCTACACAGCTAAGGCAATTTCTGTGCATTACTGATGTTAATTCCAATGCCAAACCCTGATTTTTAGCCCGTATCTATTTCATGCAGACATCCTAAAACGCTTATTTCTTGTAGTTACACCACAGTTGTAGAGCTTGCGTACCAGGTACACACACAGTCAAAAAAAAGAATAATATCTCTTCAATTCAGCGCCTCTCTCCTCCACCTCTGCCCTCACTCCAACACTGAGACTCACTCCTCTCTCTTCTCCCCCGGCAGCCCACACTTCATTCAGCTGCTCATTCAGAGAAGCGATCTATGAAGACAAATCGGTAACCTCTCCTCTGTCCTGTCACCTCCATAACCATCATCACTCTCGCTCTCTTTTCTTTCGGTCCGTCCCCGGCTTTACAAAGGTTCCTCTGCCTTTCTGAGGTTACGCTCATCTTTGACTGATGCATGACCCAGGAGGGGAAAAAAAAAATAATACAAAGAAACACTGTTTGTACTCTTTGACTGCCACGCACTTCTCCATGTGGGGTGCAACTTTCAAAAAAATCAAATCAAGTGTCAGTCAGGCAGTGATATGTAAAGCTCAAGGAAACAACATATGGCCCGGTTGCTTCATTACAAAGCCACTTTAATCTTGCTTGCCCAGATGCACAGCTCTCCAATACAATCCCAGAAGGCCAAATAAAAAAATTGGATTAGATTTTTGGTGTGTTTATGGCCCATCAGGACAGTATTGGAGAGCCAAACACAAGCTAGCAAGACATAAGTAGCTTCAAAATGGAGCAATTGGAAGGGTTTCAGACAGAATCTAACAGTATATGAGGGATGTGGCATCTCTGACCTTTCCTTCTGTCAAAATGGTCACCAAGCTAATTATGGTAGCCATGTCTCAATCTCTGTCACTTTCCAAACTTGTCAGATTTATGCGATGTCTGTTTATGCATCCGTTTGTTTGGTTCTGTTTGTTTATTCATTACAGGGATGAAAAATACTTCTGATGCATCGCGGTGCACGACTCTGCATTGATGCATGATACTCAATAATCAGACATTTAAAGGAATACTAATACAACAGTTTGGGCAAAAATACCCCTCATTTCCAGTGTCTGTAGAAGGACGCTATGTGGCGGCTTCCACCTTCGAAAAATTCCCACAGCTTGTGAGTCACACAGAGCGGGATGGCACGACATCGCTGAGGTGTTAATGTTCGGAGAGCATTTTGAGTGCTGGTGGAACAGAAAAGAACGATTCACCTAGCACTTCCTGTGCTAAAATCAGATGTGGAGCACACTTTGGATTTTGTGAAGTGCGAGGCAAAGCAGAGTTTGACAGAACTCATTTTCACATGTGAAAATTAAATACTTTGGCAACTCCGGTTACCTCAGAAATCACTTTGCTCGTTTCCAACTGGGGAAAAATGTTCATTTTTACACCTGACAGTGCTGCCAGAGAGCGAACTGTGTCAACATGAGGAGTTTTATTTATCTAAGTTATTAGAAATCCTTTATTGTACTTCAAACACTGAGGGAACCTATGCATGCTTTTTTTATATACTGTTGTATTATTCGCGTTATTAATTTATTATACCTAAAAATGTTTGATTTCTTGCTATAGCTCATTGTTCATGCTGCTCTGGCTGAAAATTGCTATAAGGGACACAATCAGAGATGCACTGATAATCGTTAATAATCAAATTAAATTGCCAGAAGCCAAAAGGCTCCCATTGCTATCACACATGCTCTCATTTAATTTCAAAGTGCTGTATTTCAATAAATAATGGAATGAGACAATATTGCATCACAGACACCATCCACACCTGTAATAGGAGCCACGTCCTCGTCGATCCAATGTCTCTTCCTCCCTCTAAATTTTTCACCCTCTGTTTTCCTCCTTTGGTAGATCCCCACCCCCCCAATCCAATTCTGTCCCTCTCTCCCTCTCGCTCTTTCAGTCCTGTGCCTGTTTGACGTCTCTCCCTTTCACTCCTCCTTCCCCCCTTGATCTCGTTCACCCCTGCCAACTTCCTTCCTTCAACTCCTGTTTTCTCCAGAGACCTTGGGGAGCTCATCCCATCACTCTGACAGGCTCTCTTAAAATCTCTAGCAGGTTTCTTCCCCCACACCTCCACGTCGTCGCTCCTCTTCAACCCTCCTCTGCCACTCTTTTGCTCCCCGTTTTCCCCCCGCTCCTTCT
>OMLF01010967.1:0-13888 GCA_900302615.1 Holocentrus rufus
CAGCAGCGTTCAGTCTGGCTCCGTCCGAGCCGGACTCCCCTGCCAGGCCCTGCTCCGTGCCGTGCTGGGACCTCGTCCGAACGGGGCAGGGCGAGGCGGAGTCCCCGCCGCCCCTCCGACACATGCTCTTCAGCTCGTTCCCCAGGTCGGACGGCGGGGCGGCAGCTGGACCGGCAGCGTGGAGCCTCCCCGCTCCCATCCGACCGGACTTCCCCCGGCAGAGCGTGTCGGTCCCCGGGGAGCCCAGCGGCCTGAGCAGCAGGTGGGTTAAGCGAAGCGTCCGTGGCTCTGTGGTCGGGGCACCCAACACCGGCTGGCACCCAGCACAAAGCAGAGAGACTGTTGTTGGTCACAGCTTGTTAAAAAGTGGAGATGAAGCACAGGCAGAAATGGCCTCAACATTTCCACTGTCAGTCTCTCTGTTTCTTTCTTGTTCACTTGATCTCTCTGAGTGTGTCTCATGTCCTTTTGCTCTTTCTTTTCTTCTTTTTCCCTCTTCTTTCTTTTATCTCTTTTCTTCTTTTTTCTCTACTTCTCTTCATCTGGGCGTCTTAGTGCAAAACTGTTTTGGACTCTGTTTGGACAGCTTTCAATTACAGAGAACACTGGGACAGTTTACATAATTAGGCCCAGCAGAAAAATCATTTTTCATATTGTGTGTTTTTTTACAGCTACAGCTACACTGTTTTGGTCTTTGATTGGCCTGCTTTGCTGTTCTCATTCACTGTGTGTGTGTGTGTCAGTCAGTCAGTCACATGCAACCCCAAACACACACACTGTACCAGTCAGAACACACACACACATGACAGTGTGTCCATGCCTGGCTCCAATTAGGACTTTTAGGCCCATAGATGCACTTCAGGGACAGGGAGACGGACATAGCAGCAGTGTGACGCCTCAGCATGTGGGTGTGTGAGGTGCTAGCTGATCCTGTGGTCTCTTTATTTATGTGTTTGTTGTATTCATGTGTTTATGTGTTTGCTGCAGGGCCTTGGTGCTGACATATCAGGAGCACCTCGGGGTGACATACATCACATTGAATGAAGACCCCTGCCCTCGCATGCTCATCCACAACAAGTGTCCCATCCCACTGCTGCTGAAAGAGATCGTCAAAGGTAGGAGGGGGGAGGAAGTCCACAAGATGACCGGACTGGACCGGCCAGGACTGGTCTAGTCCGGTCTGGTGTGTGGTGAGATCAGCCGAGGCTCACATATATTCCATGTCAGCACAGCGGACATTTTGCTCAGCATCTCACCAGGTTTCTCACGGTTTCTCTTTCTTCCTCTTTTCTCCTTTCAGAAGCCCCGAGGTCTGAGGTGTACTGCCGTCCCCTGCCCGCCAGCTGCTCCCTGCACCACGAGCTCTACCACCACGCCTCCAGTTTCCCGGACTGCAGGCAGAGGGAGGCGCTGCCCGCCCTGCAGCTGAAAACCACCTCAGACCACAGCAGCCCCGACTGGACCGACCCCGTCGATATCAACTGCCCCGGCACGCAGGTAACAGAGCTCGTCTCAAACACAAGGCGACGTCACACACACCGCTTGTTAATACAAACCAAGTGGAGGAAACATCAGACATGTAACTGATGTTTTAATTACTTGACTAATACCAAAAATATGTTACAACTTGAAACTTAAACAAAGACTGAAAATAGAAACAAGGAACAAACTGTTTACATATCGTGCCAGACAGTAATATTTATTATTTTTCAGTTGTTGACACGACTTCTTTGCTCTGCGTCCCCTGAACGTCACGCACACACACACACCAAACGGTGTGTGTCTGTGTGGTCATATGTGGTTCACCTTAGGCTGAGTACAAGCATTCTGGTGAATTAAGTGTGTGTTTTGGATTGTGTGTGTGTGTGTGTGTGTGTGTGTGTGCCAGTGGGGTTAGGTAGCCAGCCTCATAAGTACTTCAGTGTTATGGCGGGTGTAGTGTAGTGTGTGTTTGGGGTTAGCAGGGTGGTAAAGGAGCAGTGTGTGTAATGTTTGGTGTTGTGTCTAGCCAGCTGCAGGTTCAGGTTGAGGCGGCGGCAGTCTGGTGTCTCTGGTTACTGCGAGGTCTCAGTCTGACCCCTGTGTGGGGGTGAAAGGTCGAGGGGTTGGGCTTGTTTTGACTGCTCAGCGAAACGCCCGGCAGGAATCTTCTTCCTGTCGGCGCAGAAGGGGCTGGTCGCTCTCAGCCTGCAGAGGTGCAGGTCAAAGTCAAGCACAGGCTCTAACACACACACACACACACACAGACTCTGCCTGTGTAGCAGAGGGCAAAGTCATACATGAAAAGGCTTCCTCTCATACACACAAACACTTTGTGGAATGTAAAAAGCAGGGAGCATTGAATTGTGACGGGGTCCAGATGGGTAAAGTTGCATATTCCTCTAGTAACATATTTATTTTCTATTACTATACTAGTAGAGATAGTGCGGCACGACCACCTTGTCCTCATAAGTGACACACACTGTCTTACCACAACAGGCAGGTATGAGGAGTCGAGGTACTGAGGCATAGTGAGGATTCATCTAAATTTATCTAGTTTATGTATCTTAATCTCTGTGATCACATATGTCTGTTTGTTGTTCCCCAGGTGGTGTTCCTGCCAGGCTTCGGCTGCCTCTATGTGGATGTGGTGTATGAGAGAGGAACCCTGGTTCTGTCCCTGGCACCAGAGGGCAGCGTGGACTCTGTGCTCAGCCAGCACAGCAGGTAGGGACGGACACATTCTTGTTCCATTGTTGTTGTTTACTCCATATTTCAGCCATTACCTCAGAAAGCATTAATGCATGTTTTCATTCCTGCCCTCAAGGCATCCACATCCACAGTGTGCTGTTGATATCATTTTCAGACTGGCTTTTAATCTCTGCTGACAGCATGTTACTACACTATGTATCAGACATGATGGAGTAGGCCTCAGTTTCACCACAGGAGGGCAACAAAACATGCTTGTGTTGTCATCACTGAATTCATGCAGTTGTACAGCAGCACATCCCATTACATTTTTATTCCATTACATCACTTTACTCCAATTGCATTAGCAAACCAGTAGATCAGTGTAATCAGATAACAAGCAAATGTCATCAAATTACAGCCAATGAACTGTTTTAATAACAATTTGCTGTTGTAGGAAATGAATGTGACATCATGAGTGCACTATCAATCAGTTTTGATCTTTCTCTATGATACATAATTAATCTATTAAAGTAAAAATATATAAGCTATGATTACATGTGGTCAGTTTCTGGTCAGTCACATGAAACACTAGAGATGTTGCAGAGGATTATCAGAGTAGGCTTCAGTGAAAACCACTACAGACCCTTAACCCTTCACTGTATCACATTGTAACTTGTTATTTTTCAGGCCCTCCAGTCAGAAACTGTCCTTCAGAGTCCTTCTCAGTGAGGCCAGCGTGTCCCTATATGATGACATCACCAGCCCGTCCGGTTCTGTGGAGCTGCTGAGACTTACCTTAACCAAGCTGCTCCTCAGCCTGGCTCCGGCGCCCTCCCTGCCCCCTGAGCTGGCAGCCGACCCCGGCACGGGCGCGGCGCCCATCTCCGCCCTGATGCCCGACGCCTTTCTGATCGAGCTGCACTGCTCCGGTCTCCAAGTCGACAACCAGCTGTACAACCGGGCCAGCTTCCACTTCCCTGTGCTGCTGTGCCAGGAGCAGAGAGGGGGCGTGGAGGCGGGGGCGGCGTGGAGCAGCGATGCCAACCCCACCGAGTCTCCTGAAGCTCTGGAGGAGTTCAAACACTCCTGCTTCCTCCGGCTGGGGCTGACGCTGGCAGCGGACAGACAAACTGTGGAGCAGGTCTGTTTACTCTCTCTTTCATTCATTTGAATATGTTTGACCTCAGTGTGTTCTACTGCAGCAGTTTTGCACCCATGCGCATTTTCAGTAAATTCCTGCATTTTTCATATTTCCTGTAATAGTGGACTAATTTAGTGGCTAATTTTTACTACTGGCAAAAAAAGATAAAATTGATCAATCATTTCACCTGTCAGCCTCTTTAATAGCAACAATGTCAGTGTCATTCCAAGTCCATATCCATGTTTTCTCTTCATGGCATCAGTAAAGCAGCATGTGTCTTATGTGCTGTCTTCCCAGGTCAACTTCCATCTCCAGCCTGCCAGAGTCTACCTGGAAGACACCTTTGTGTACTACATTAAGACCCTGTTCCACACCTACATCCCTGACAGCGCCGTGGCCTCGCCCACAGTACAGCCTCAGAGGAGGAGAGAGCCAGGAGCAGCTCCTAAACTCCCTGAACAGGTTCAGGAGCATAATGTTTATATCCTGGTACACATGGTGTTGAATGTTGCCCTGGCCTTATTACTCCAGTGCTATGGGCATCGAGTGTCAAATTCAGGTCGATTAGGTGTCAGACCATCAAACTGCATCGTGGTGTCACAGCACGGCACCAGATCAAGGTGTTATTGAACAGCATCTATCTGATAATAGAAGTAAGGCCTCTATTGTCAATTGTAACTTTAGCCTTGCATCTTCACACTTTAGCTGAGAATGTTCAGACAACTGTCTCAATTCTGTTAAACATCACCACAAATGCACAGTGGGACTTTTTAGTGGATTTGTTTTACTTTGATGTGTTTATCTTGAATTAGATAGGACTGGGCAACACTTCAATGTTATTATAATAATATGATGATGAAATAATGATAGAATCTTATTTTGATACACTATTCTGTTGTATTATTTAATAATTCAAAGCAAATGATAAGTAATTCATTGCCATGGGTCAATTGAAGTGCAGACTCTGACTAAAAATAAATAAATAAATTAAATAAGATAAAATGAGTCTGTAATAAGTGAAATGAGTCTGCATGCTTCTCATCATCATCATCGACTAACTGATAAACGGCATGTTTACTACACAGTTTTGTCAGTTGAGTCTAAAGGGTCCTTGCTTCAATTAAGGGAAATTTCCATAGATATTTATGAGGGATTATTATTTGAAAATTTATTTAAAACTTATTTAGCTTGTGAGTTTCCATGTTGTTATATCCAAGAAACTTCGATTGATTATTGTGATATTCACTTTGTGTTCATCACCCAGCCCCACTTCAAAGTGAGCTGGTACCCATGCCGTGTATCTTGAAAAACAGCCTCATGCATACTGTCCCTCTCCTCCAGGTGGTCCAGTCGGTTCAGGCTCTGGTCCACCCGGTGCAGCTGCAGCGCCTGACCATCCAGCCCGTCAGCCTGCTGGTCAGCATCCACGCCTCCCTGAAGCTGTACATCGCCTCCGACCATACCCCGCTCTCCTTCTCGCTGTTCGAGAGGGGCCCGGTCTGCACCACGGCCAGGCAGCTGGTCCACGCCTTGGCCATGCACTACGCCGCCGGAGCCCTCTTCAGAGCCGGTAAGGAGGAGAGACGGAGGCAAACGGCTCCTTCCTCTCTCAGCCGCCTCACCTCCGCATCACTAACACCCCACAGCAAATGGTCCCTCCAGCAGACGCGCGCTGTACGCATTCACACCAGAGCGATAATGTTGCGTACACTTGAATTTCCTCTTCACTCCATGGAGACGCGCAGATTCACAGTCTGTATCTGACAAGCTTCATGATAATCTGTGTCAGCTGTCAAATTACTCCCATTCAAATGCATGGATAGTAGAACCAGATTGAAAAAACAAAGCATCAGGGTGAGTAGAATAACAGGATGTGTGCTAAAGTGGGAAACCCCGCTGTAGATCTTCACTTAGTCCATGACAATAGTTCCAGTTACCCGCAGAAAGTACAAGATGTCAATTTCTGAGCAACTTTTAGTTCCTGGAGGTAGAAGCTGAGTCACTGGAGGCTTAAAAACATTCCACGTCTTCACATTGTTCAATCAAAGGTCAGCTCTGTCTCCTGATTCATAGTCTGTGTGTGTAGGCAGTGCATCATGGCTCATCTGTGAAGGGCCACTAACTCGGGCCCCGTGCCTCTCCCCTGCACTGTCCTCCTGTCTGGTGGAGCCCTTCACACATGGTATGATTTAACCACGCCGTTTCCACCTCAGAAATCACCGTTCTGGCCAGACGCTTCCTTCCCGCTGTCTCTCGTTAGAGCCTTGGTTTCTGCCCGTATTTCAACGCGTCACTTCACTGTGTTCCCCTCTACCTGAGTCACCGTGGAGGAAGGGGCTCCAGGAAGCGTTGCATTCTGGGACTGATTAGCTTTAGGATGTATAGTACCACATATGCACACGCATGCACACGCACATAGGGACACACACAGACATATCCATACATATGCAACACAAATACACTCCAGTGTGTTCGTGTGTGTGTGTGTGTGTGTGTGTGTCACAATGACTCAGCCCTGTAAACATCAGCTCCTGTCAGGGCTTTATGCTCTACCAAAACCACAACTGGAAGACCATGTAAAGCAGAACCAACCGCTAGGCCCCACTGGAACTGATTTCCTACCATTAGAGCCCATCACTCATGTGAAAATTGACGGAGAATAAGAGCAGAGCGGGGTCTGGCGTCGTGAGGAATGGCTATTTGATTTTGTGATGCAATTGTCAGCGCATAAATATCAATGAGCCGTGCCATCTGAAGCGAACGCTGTGGTGGAATGAGAGAGGTGAGATAGTAGGAGGCAGTAAATCTGGCTGTGGCAAATGTATGATTTCATGCAGGAGGGCGGACTGTTACGTGTGTGTGTGTGTGCGTGAGTGTGTATGTGCATATGTGGGCGCATGTTTCCATCCACGTACGTGTGACTTTGTGTTACCTTGTGATGTCCGTCAGCAGTCAATCTGTTGTTTAGAGAAAAAAGCCTCTCTTCTGCTTTTGGCTAAAACAGATAAGTGAAGGTGTGTTTATTCTAAACACTTAGATGTGAATTGCATCTCCTTGGAGAGCAAGTGTGTGCATGTTGGAAGGATTTCTGTTGTTGAAAAACTATCCTTTCATCAGTGTGAGTCACTTCTGGTAGGAATGGTTGTATGCTACACATCAAGGTTATTATAGTAGAGTCAAACTAAATATTTCAGTAAATTTATGGATTGCACAAAAAGTGGACCGGATCAAAATGCTTTAACTGGAATGGAAAAAATGCAGCTAAGCATTTTTCAAAAAGTAGAACGTGAGCTAAAATTAAATTATGATGATGGTGGTGGTGACTGTCCCATGATGTTGTTCCCCTGTCCCAGGCTGGGTGGTGGGGTCTCTGGAGATCCTGGGCAGTCCTGCCAGCCTGGTGCGGAGCATCGGTAACGGCGTGTCCGACTTCTTCCGCCTGCCGTACGAGGGTCTGACCCGCGGGCCCGGAGCCTTCGTCAGCGGGGTGTCCAGAGGGACCACCTCCTTCGTCAAGCATATCTCCAAAGGTAACAGTCACCATGCATCTCAGGTTTAGTAGAAAGAGCTGCAGATTTTTTTTTCCCTCAGTTTCATTTTGGTTTAATTCAAATGTGTGAGCCAAACTTACGTCCATTCCCACACCTTCGTCCATCACCACTCCTCTCTGCTGGCTTGAGCTCTGAGCTCTGAGCACTGAACCTGAACGTGGTGTGTCTCCCTGCAGGCACCCTGACATCCATCACCAACCTGGCAACCAGTCTGGCCAGGAACATGGACCGTCTGTCGCTGGACGAGGAGCACTACACCAGGCAGGAGGAGTGGAGACGACAGCTACCAGAGAGCCTGGGAGACGGGCTGAGGCAGGGGCTGTCGCGACTTGGCATTAGCTTGTTAGGTATGCGGGGCACACACACATACCAATACACACACACACACACACACACACACATAGCAGCCGGAGGACTGGATGTGACAGCTATCTGAGAGCCTGGAGGTTTAAACCAAGTAGAGTTTCTCTCTCCTTGAGATGAGTTTGCTGGGTGTGAACACAAATGAGACAAACACATATAGATGAACACACACACCTGTACCTGATATGAGTGTTGGGTGGTGTACTAATCAATAAGACATTACAGTAACATTATCACTTTTCCCAGTAACAAAGGCTGCTAATTGCTAGTTAAACATCAGTGAAATGGTAACAGAGCTACTATTGAAACAGGCTGTTTGTTATTATCATCTCCAAACATCAGATTGAAGTTGAATTATCTAAAGTGTATCCCACTGTGATCCCCAGACTTATTTTTCTCATAATTATTCAACATTCACTCAATTGGCACACACTCAGATAAACTGAGAAAAAGCTTTTGTTTTTCAGCAGGGTGAAAGAAAAAAACTGGTTTCCCTGCCTGGAAATCTTCTCTGTACTGTGATTTTCATTGATTTATTTTTTCATTTTAAAAGGATGACAACAGAGACCCTTTGATTATACATTATGTATTATACATTATTTTATGTGTCTCTGATGACAAGAACAGTAGACATCAGTTGCGTTTGAAGAATAATTAATAGTTCATATAACGATTTGCTGCTCCCAGGGAGGAATAAGTCAAATAATGACGTTACTTTTGAAGTGATGAATATGCAGAATATTTATATTTTTTGAGTATGAAGCACAACACTGGATCTCTCTCACATTGACATCAAGCTGCTAGATATGCACAGAAACACTCTTAGCATGTTCAGATACACACGCACATACACACACAATAGTCAAGTGCCTCACCATGCATTGAACACAAATTACACACAAATTGACTTGGATACTTTTTTTCAGTCACACACACGCACACACACACACAAATGAATGTGCTGCCCCAGCACATTTCCTCTGCTGTCCGTTGGCACACACTCAAAGCAGCGTTCTACACAGCCTGTCTGTTGGACAAACACCCAGAGGGCTCTGAGACGGCGAAGTGGAGACAGCACAGCAGGGACTCAATAAACACCCAGAGGGCAGTAAAACTCAAGTCTGTCTCAAATCAGACTCAAAGACAGACAGAGCATGTTGTCATTCAACCCAAACAGCTGCTTGCTTTTCTCTGGGTTTCACTGGATTATAATTCCTGAGATGGCCTTAATGTACGTCGCAGCATCTGTGTCATACATAAAATGAGTGGGCAAATATTTTGGGAAGGGCAGGACCATGTCTGAATTCCTGTGTGATTCCCATTTATGGCACTTTGAATACTGTATGTCTGTAAGCTTTTTTGTTTCCCATGTCTAATTGAAGTGAAAATAAAAAAGAGGCTTGGCTGCCTGCTTTTCATTTTCAAAAATGCCTATTGAATTATATGCATGTCATGTATATATTTTAATCATATGTTTCTTAGTGATGTTTCTTCAGCCAAGCAGGCAGATGAAGACTGAAGCGCCTCTTTATCTTTGCAGGGGCGATAGCCGGCATCGTGGATCAGCCCATGCAGAATTTCCAGAGGACGTGGGAGATGCAGAGCTCGGCGGGCAGCAAGGCCAAGGGGGTCATCTCCGGGGTGGGCAAAGGCATCGTGGGGGTTTTCACCAAGCCCATCGGGGGAGCCGCCGAGCTTGTGTCCCAGACCGGATATGGTGAGTTAGGGCAGTCCTGGACAATAGCACGAGGAGGGAATTCACAAGCTAGATTGGGGCTTCTGAAAGAGAGAAAAATGGGATTCAAATGTTTTTCTGGAACATGTGCATTTGCCTTGAGGTGACCAAGAATCTAAATCATCTTGGCTTTACTTGTCTGTGAAGTGTTAGAAGTTAACTTTTACTCCTTTGCAAAGCAAAATGACCTACATAGCACAGAAGTATTTCATGTTGAAACAAAAGAAAGGTCTGAACTTGCACGACTTAAAGCCAGTTGGTTCTCTAATTGATTCAGCACAGCTCAACACAGAGGCCTAATGCACATTTGCCCAGGGGGCCGCGTGCAACAGTTTTCTAATAAACACGTGAATTTGAGTCAGTGTGTCAGGAGCATCATAAATCCATCACTGGATGGACAGTCTCTCCCTCTCTCTCCTCTCAGCCCCAGGCAGGCGCCAAGTGTTTATTAGGCCAGGCTTTCAGTAGTGAGAGGCCCAGGACAGAGCTGCTGAAAGGCCTCTGACGTACACACACACACACACACACACGAAACATGCATATATACATACACACTCACACATACATAATCATGCGTATACATATGAACATTCACACATATGAACACCAAGCACATAGACACACCAGCCTCTGTTTAGGCCTCTGTAGTGAGTTTGTGTTTTATTGGGGGCAGGAGACGGGGATGGGGGGAGTGTGTTGAGGAGGGCGGTGTGTGTTGGCGCTAACAGGTCATTGCTACAGCACATAAACTACCAATGAGGTGAACAGCTCCGTGTAAGAGCGATGGCTCCCTGGGGCCTGGCTCCGATCTACCTGGCCCTCTGGGTTCTGCTGGCTGAGCAGAGCACCAGGTGGGCTGCAAAAACACACAAACACACTCACACACACACAAGTACAAACTTATACACATGCGCATGTGCATCCACAAATGCATACTTGTGTGCAAAAACATCCTCGATGGCGTCACACACAGACAGTGTATCTGCTGCTAATGGAGGTCAAGTGCTTTGTTTTTTACGGTAACTCTGTCACACTCCACCCATTCTCCTAACACACACAAACACACACACACACACACTTGCAGGACAAACGCCCGCCCAGAGCTGGGTTGCGTTGCAGACTACCAAAGCGGTGACATCATGAGTGGAGCTCGCTGTGTTCTTTATAGCTCCGTTTTAACTACTTGATGACTTCACTGGCTCGCTGCTGCTGCTCCGCTGACGGCAGGACTGGGATGGAAGGCAAATTGACCACACGCACACGGGTTATGAACTCACCGTGACATGTTCAGAGAGCCATCGTAAACATGTTACACGCTCCCTGCACCCCATCTGGTGACCCCCGGGAGCAAAACCTTTCAAGAGCTGCAGCCGTAATGCAGGGTAAACGGAGGGTGGCAGGAACGCTGTTATGGTTATCAGGATTTCATATGCACACACTCATAAAAACAGAAACATCCACACAGCGAGGTGCAGGCGCACACAAACACCTGCACAGACTCGCTCCTGGTTGTCTGAACCAAACACCCTTCAGTCAAATCTTTTGAAGTATTAACATGACTGTGATAAATTCCTTGTAGCGCGTGTGAGAACAGCATCAATCGTTCATGTAAATACATGTATTACAGTGAATAAATCAGTGTGTCTCTCCTGCCAGGTATCCTGCATGGAGCTGGACTGTGGCAGCTGCCCAAACAGCTCTACCTGCCTGCAGAGCAGAAGTCGGCTCAGGCGCCCAACAGCCACCTGAAATACGTCTGGTAAGACCCCGGAGTCACTGCTATTCTTCTTCTACTATTATTCTTCCAGGCTGCAAGTATATTTTTGTCCAGCTCTTTCTTAGAAGTGGGGCATGTGTGCTTGCCTTTGTTTTTGTTGGACTCTATCCAGAATATGCTGTCCTTTCTCTCCCCTTACCTCTCATCATTTCTGCTGTCTTGGTTTGAAAAAAACAAAACTGCGGGGAGGGTCCATTACCCACTTTCCCTAAAGAAAAAAAAGAAGTCTGGAAAGATGTTTGACCTTGATCCCACACATGGTAGCCAGCCTGCCCTCCCTTGTTCTCA
Organism: Holocentrus rufus; assembly: GCA_900302615.1. Taxonomy (NCBI): domain Eukaryota; kingdom Metazoa; phylum Chordata; class Actinopteri; order Holocentriformes; family Holocentridae; genus Holocentrus; species Holocentrus rufus. The sequence continues at coordinate 11,526 of OMLF01010967.1, forward strand.
TAGAGCCTTGTTAAAAGGTTTTTATAAGCACTCTGCCAAAGCCGCCAGCTAGAAATTGTTCTTGCTGTTTAACTATGAGTCTGTCCAGAGATGTGTCCCTGTGCCATCAAATGGAGGAGGAGCGCCTTTGCTGGAAGTAGTTTGGAGGCTGGGAGAGAATGGAGGGTGAAGAGAGGTCGTACGTTGCGCCAAGCAGAAGTTTGGTCCTGCGTTGTAAATGCGAGTTTGGAAGCACAAAGCATCTGCAGCAGTCGATGGGCTACGGGTCATCCAGCAAGGCTTTCTGTGTGTTCTCACCGGGGAACATTTGATACAATAAAATCTTGTTGGAGCTTTGTAAATCTGAAAGGTGAACTCATCGGGAATCGTGGAAAACCGGTTGTTTATCCCGTTGGCATCGTGCATTTTTGTCAGTTTATCCAATTTCAGCAATTTAACTTCATTGTTCTGAAGCATTTTCTTCTCTTTGGAGTCAATAAATTCAAAAAAAGCCAAATTGTTAGTTCAGTATTTCTTGAGGACATCACTACTACTGTTTTGCCATGATTCAAGGGGTTAGGAAGTGTGTTGTGCTCCCATTAGTGGAACATGAAAAGACGAAAATACCTAAAAGCTGAGATAATGCTCCCTCATGGTTTTCTCCGTGCTGCATCCCAGTCAAACTGCTTTCCATCAAACAGCCATCAATTATTTTTACTACTGCAGGTAGCCCAGACACTGACGGGGTCAGACTGTTTGAGCCCAGTAACACTGAGCAGAACTTAATTCACCAAGCTGTGTCTACTGCGGCTGCCGGACCATCTGCTCCACAACGCGCACACACACACACACCTGCCTTCCCATGTAAACAAGCTGTCAGAGGAACATGAGTGAACACGGAGGCCCCTGCACGCATGTTGCCCTGATCGGACGTGTGTGTAGGAGGAAGCCCACACAAAACACATGTTGGGAACTTAAATTACAGGATGTGTACATCCGTGCTGACATGTATGGTCGCTCATATGTGTGGATCTTTAAGATGAGGTGACCTCCCATGCATGCAGGCAAGCCAAAGAAAATGTATACCTGCGGATTGATTGCTGCCTGCATGCGTGGGCTGATATAAATATACAGCTCCAAAACAGCTTTTACAGATGTTTGCTGGTATGTGTGCAATTTTTTTAAACATTCAATCTCCGCTGTACATCATCTTTTGTTTGCATCCGCTCTTGCTTCCTGTCCGGCCGCAGGAAGATGCTCCAGTCTCTGGGGAGGCCGGAGGTCCACATGGCGCTGGAGGTGACCATCGTGAGCGGGTCGGGCCAGGAGCACGCCGGCTGCCTGCTGCTCACCTCTGAAGTGCTGTTTGTGGTCAGCCTCAGCGAGGACACCCAGCAGCAGGCCTTCCCCATCACCGAGGTAGGAAAAGATGTCACGCACATCCGAAATCCCCTTACTGTCTTTCAGGATGCGGTGAAGGTTTTTTGTGAGCAGACAGTTTTAGTGGATATTCTAAACCTCCGGTCTCTTGTGCAGGTGGAGTGTGAGCAGGAGGCGGGGCAGCAGGGCCAGCTCACCGTCACCTTACAGCAGCAGACAGTAGCCAACGACACCGAGGTGAGAAGCTGCTCAACCTGCTCAGTCATGCAGAGTCTCTGTGTGTTTGGTGCACAGAGACTACATTCTAGTGGAGATCAAAGTTTTCAAAGATCCCAAACATGTCCTGATGAATCACAGGGGATTGTGTGTAAAATGATGCACAAGACATCTAGACATTTTCTGTTTGATGTAATGATGCAGTGGCACGTTGGCTTTGAATATTTCACTAAGTTTAAGTTTGATGTAGCTTCAGTGAAGCTGCAACCAGCAGATACAGAAAATGTATGTGACGTTCTATAGTATGGGGAAAAAATCTAACCTTGAAGCTGCTTAAGGGATATTTAAGGGATTTTCAAGGTTAAAGTAATCTCTCCATTAACGTTACGTAATACAGTTTATAACCACGACCCATATTTTTTACATGACTTGATCTCCCTGTATGACATGAGCACAGGAGCAACATTTTGTATTACACATGATGATATTAAACAATGCAACTCAGAATATTCCAAAATAAGGCTTTTTAAAAGTAGATGTAGAAAATGCCTTCAACAAGTTTATTATTTATTATTGAATGTAAACAAAACTCATTTGTGACCCTTGACGGTTCATGATGGGACACCGATGTCGTAAAACAAAAGTAAATCAGGGCCTTTGCCTTGGTAATCAGCTGCTTCCCCTCTCTCCTCAGGGCGACGGTGGTCGTGAGCGTCTGTCGGAGCAGCAGTATCGGCGTCTGGTGGATTACGTGACCCGAGCCTCGCAGTACCTCTCCCCCTCCGTCG
>OMLF01010970.1:0-28305 GCA_900302615.1 Holocentrus rufus
TCACTTTTATTATTTTTGTTTGTTTTTGTCTTTCTTTCCTTTTCTTTTTTCTATTATGCTGTATCAGTCCTAAACTGTTGAAAGTTACCTTAAAAAATCAGGTATCACCTTATCAGTACTTTTCACAATAATCCATATATATATTCTATGTCTTTTGAAAGAAAAATAAATGCAAACAATTTTTACACACATATCTATAAATGTTTGTTTCTGAGTAATTTAGCTAAATCATATTTCAAATTCGCATCATGAAATATTTGAACCTAAGGTATTACATTATTTACATATCAACCAACTTAACATGCAAAGTTATTGTCTATCTTGAGCTGAATTATTGTGTTTTATTTGACACTGTAGGTGGAAAGAAAACAAAAACAACAATTTAAAACATATAGTTGTTTATATTATAAGCTCAAGTATAAAATAATGTACAGTAACTGCTCAGCATGTCTATTCTCACCAGGCTTATTGGATTCTCCATCGTGTTTTGTTAACTCATGACTTAAGTCTTGTCATAATTCATGATCTTGATTTTGATTGGTGGGTCATCTATGTTACATAATTAGGCCATTAGCATTGCACTTCATTAAAATTGTTAGATTTAGGTGAAGTGCAAGTTCAACATTTTACCAGCAGGTCAGCTACCTCCACATTTAACTTTTTTGTAGACTTGGTGCAGTGCCACTATTTTTGTCTGGGACAAAAAATAGCTGTGCCAAGCAACTGATCACAGTGACTGATTTATGAATAAGACGTCTGGTCTGTGCCCTTGGTCTCTGAGCTCCGTCTAGTGGCAGAGTATATACTATTACTTCGGCTTTTTGTTTGATAGTGATTAAAAGATTGTGTGATTGTGCAGCAGCATCATAAAGTTTAGTATGGATTGTACTCCTTAAATGTTTGCAGGATGAGTCAGAGATTTCATTGAATACACAAACAGGCGTTAGGTCAACCATTTCTGCACACAGTATTATTTTGCATTATCATTCTGGGTCAAATGTAAAAATGGTAATTCTGGCTGAATCTGTGTTTTAATGACTTAATGTTAATGTCTAAAACACCTTGTAGAGCAATTAGCGTGAGCATTTTCCTAGAGGTATGACCTCTCCTCCGTCTGTGCCATTATTTTGCTTCCCTGCACTATAAACAAATTATAATGCAGTCATTATTATTGTACCATCATAGATTGATCATCAAGCAAAACTGTAGAGAAGCAAGAGATATAGAAACTGCACAGCATATGCTCACAGGTTGCCCTGAATCTTTTAAAGTCACGATGCAGAATTGGGCAGGGTTTTAACTAATATAGACTGAAATACCCAACATCAAAGATGTTCATAATTAGAAGTCTTGCACAGCATGCAATGTATTTACTTACTTTTATTGTTCAAGGAAACTTCTTTTCTCTCCTCTCTCTCTTGGCAGCCTAGTTGATTCCTGAGTGTGGGCTCTCCGTTTTGAGAGGCAATAAAGCCTTTTTGAGACACAGCAAGCTGGCCTAGTGCTCTTTCACTGGGGCTCCTGGGGATAGGTTTACTGACGTGCACTTTGGCCCTATAGTGCCATAGGTTCTCGAAAAAGGCTGCACCATAGGGAATCAAGGAGTGAAGCTTTCTAACCCCTCCCTCAAAACTCGAGTTTCAGCTTTAATATTTCAGTGGGGTTCTTTTGACTGCACTTTGTTTAAAGGGAAGTGCCAAGGGAGGCTTCATCAAATGGGTTGAACCGCCACAACATCGACTTTATTCACCAGTGTAGACAATCATCATCATCATCGCCGCATTCTGTATTCAAAAGGTAAGCTTCACTTAAATTTTTGGCTCTTCGCATTCATTATAATAGTTTGAAGTGCATTTTCAAGAAATGTCATGAGTGTTTTGAGCAATACTCCTACGTCATCAAAATATAATATGAGTCAATTTACTCTCACTTGCTCTGAGGCTGACAGTGTTAGACATATTAGATAAAAAGCAAACAAAGCAGCCTAAGCAGTCATACACAGTCTTATGAGTCATCTTTTTAACATTTTTTACGCCTTGTCCATCAGTGTGAAAGACAAACTAAAATCAGTGCGACATAGTGAATTTAGTTCGGCATTGTAATAAATACTTGAGCCTGAGAGCTGTCATCCTGCACTTGTCAGTCCTCATTTAAAATTTAGCCCAGGGTGCAGCAGTTGACCCTGTCTTCTTCAGTGACTCTAAACTGGGACTACTGTCTGACCCCACAACAAGAGCGGTAATACAAGAAGTCTGGGCATAAATTATTCTCATAAACTTTCATGCAAGTGAACAAGTGGCTTGAAGTTTGATACTTGTTTGCTATGTCAAGGCTTAACCCAGAGCCACAGTGTGTGCCAAAGACTTCATACACATACATGCATTATTTTGTGAAGTGGTGTTAACTTTAAAGAGAAAGCACAATCTGATAATCACTGGTAATCACTGACCACATTTTTGTTTGAGCTTGAAATATTTATTTACACCAAGGCACCAATACAATTTATAACATAAGAAACATAAATTTTATCACATCGGCAACTTTATCTTGTTTGACTTATGCATTCCTAATGAGTAAAACTGAATAAAATTGATAAGATTATGACTTCAAAATTGAGAGGAAAAAAATCGGTATGACCAAACATTCACAATACATGCGGACAGATAAACATGATATCTAAGACCTTATTGTAAGATAATATTAGCAGATCTCTGTCGCTCTTTTAAAAAAACCTAAGACAAAACATTTCTTCAAATCATTAAGTACAGTTGAAGTTAATGAATCACAGCTACATTTTCATTTCTGTCTTTTGAATGTTTATGCTGTTAAACATGCAGATTATCACATTAAGGCCACTTTGTTTCTGCTGTGAATTATCTCAATCTGATTTAGAGTAGCGGGAAACGTGCAACATTGCACGTATTTCAAATTAGCATCACACTTTCTTTTTATTGATATGCAGTATGGAAATCAAGGCAGAAAACAGAAGCTGTTTGTGGCTTTCCATCTGGCTGCATCTGAATGCCCAAGACTTTGTTGTAATTGTCTCTTTTCATCACAGAAGAACTGATGCATCTAAATCAAACAACCTAAGCATTAAAACAATGGGCATGCCAGAGAATATTAAATGATATGCCATTACATGTGACAGGGATGGCTCAGCTTTAAAAATGTCTTATCTGTGCATATAACAAAAACAACGGGGTGTCTATTATGTCTTTTCAAACTATTTTAGGCATCTTCATCAGATGATTTATTCTGTAAAAGAAAAAAACAAAGGCAATGGTTAGTTTCAGATTCAACTCTTTGATATACATCAATGCAAAACATCACTAGAGCATTTTAAAATACAGGCATGTTTTGATCTTTTACCTCTGACAGTCAGTTTAGTGGAGCACTCTGCCCTGCCCAGAGCGTTTTCCGCAACGACCTTGTACTCTCCGGTGTCTTTAGATCCGACCCTTAGTATGAGCATAGAGCAGACTCCACAGGTGTTGGAGATATAGTAGTTAGTGTTGGTATTCAGGCTAATGTTGTTGCGGAGCCATGTCACATGAGGTGTCGGGTCCCCTCTTACAGCACAGCTCATGTAGCATTCATAGCCTTGCGGGGCAGTGTGCATTTTCAGTGGGACAAGGAACCTGGGAGGACACTGGAGGTTGCAGACTTTACTCTCTGGCATACTGACCAGGAACTTCTCTGGAAAAGCACAGATGCATTGTATGAGCAGCAGGATAAGGTGTATTGAAGTGCTTAATGTGATGAGTGAATAGAAGGGCCTTCACATACCTTTTTTGCTAGTGATGGACCACTTTGGTGATTCAGAGGGTTTGGAGGAGCCCATGTCGTTCTTGGCATAGACGCGGAACTGGTATTCTCTGCCTGGCATGATGTTGCAGGCTGTGAATTTGTTGTTGAAGATGCGATCCGCTACCGTGTGCCAGGTTCTTTTGTTTGAGTCGCGCTTCATCACCATGTAGTGAAGCCGGTCGTCACGTTTCTCATCTGGAGATGCGGCCCAGGAGATGGTGACTGTGCCGGGCACATTTTCATCAATGTCCACAGGACCCGGTGGCTTGGGCTCATCTGGGGTTTAAAAAAGAAAAAATATCATGATTTACTACTTTTTTACTACTTACATGGAATATTGTTGATTGACTGATTAATTTAGCAATCTAACCTGTGACTCTAATTTCAATGCTGTATGTCTCTTGACCAACTATGTTCTTGACCACGATGGTGTAGATTCCAGTGTCTGTGCGCTCAGAGGAAGGAATCAGAAGTTGTGATGCGCCCTCAGCGTTGCTGATGGTCACCTTCTTGGACACAGGCACTCCGTCTTTCAGCCAGGTGACGTCAGGCCAAGGGGAGGCCTGCAAAGAATATTAAAGTATAATGACTTCCACATAAATGTTTTCACCACACAAACTGATGGCAAGTTCATGATACTTGTATTGTGATATAGATTCATTTGCTTACCTCAAAGTTAATGTTAAAACGAGCAGAATTTCCTGCTCTCACCACCATGAAGCTCTTGATTTTGGCGTCAGTGAAGCGGGGTCTCACTAGATGTAGAGGTGTGTGAAGGTAAAAAAAAAAACAAACATATATATGTAATCAGTCATTTCTTAATCAGGCCAAATGACTACATGTGTATTAGCAATGCTACAGAACTTTTATTATTTATTAGATATTGATTGTTACTGTGTAGTGGCTCTATCTGCTAAATATTAAATAACTTTATTTGACCTAAGCAGTTTGAATTGTATCTCCTTACCAGGAGGAGGCATTGCTAAGATGTAGTTATCCAACTCCTGTGGTTCTCCCTCTCCGCCCTCATTGGTAGCGATGACTCTCACCCAGTACATAGCCATTGACTTCATGCCCTTCACCGTCAGGGAAGTCATGATGATGGCATTTGAATTGCAGCGATCCCACTCCGGGTTTTCGGCTGGCCTGATCTCCACAAAATATCCTTTTGCCTCGTCCGCAACTCCTTCAACCTCCTTCGGTTTGGTCCAAGAGAGGGTCAGGGTTGTGTAGGTGGAATCTGTCACCTTGAGGTCAATGACCTTACCAGGAGGCTCTGTAATACACGATTCATATTTAGTGGTAAAATTTGCCAACCATGTAAAATATTAGTGCAAAAAGAACTGTTACAGTGAAAAAAGTGATACTGTAGATAAAAAAGACCTACTTTTAGGGTCCCTTGCAAACACAAACTCCGATGGGGCACTGAATTCACCCGCTCCAGAGTTATTGATTGCCGCCACACGGAATTCATACTCCATGCCTTCAACCACATCTTTAACACCATATCCTTTTCCTTTACAGAGAGAGTTAATAAATCACACACTGCACATGAAATACAGGAATAACAGCAACAAACCATTTCACATTCATCATTGTGTTGTGACAGTCTGGCGTGAAAATGATTGATGAGAAATTGTCTTTTAGTAGCAGTTAATGGAGGAACCTTGGATCATCGCATCAGGTGGGTTGACGGGGCCCCACAGATTGCTGCCCTTTTTGCGTTTCTCCAGGTTGTAGCCGAGAATATTGGTTCCTCCGGTGTTGCAAGGAGGAGACCAAGTGAGATTGATGCAGTTCTTGAAGGCACTGACAACCTTGGGAGCTGATGGAGGTCCAGGATATGCTGTAAACACAGGCACAAGATCTATGGTAGTTTCTTACTCTTGAAGGGACAATAGGCAAGATTTTTAGTCCTGGATCACACAAAATTGCATTTAATAGTGTTTTTGCCCTATACCAATTAGTCAGCGATTACTTTGTCAGGAGATTCATGGGTTTTAAAACTCACTTTTAAAACCTCTTGGTTTTGGAACAAAACCTCGCACTTGCATTTTCAGCTGTAATTGCAGTGTTTTGCATTCTGATTTAATATCTCTTCACCCCATATTTATATTGGAAACAGTTTGTGTCAGTTACAAATACATAATTTAAGAGGACAGAGAAACTACAATACCTTAATTAAACATATCGGCACCGGTATTTTAACATTGATGAACTCCAAAATGAGCACAGTTGGATCAGTAATGATCAAAGTTTACCTTTTGTGCCAGCTTGAACGTCCTCTGTCTCCATCAGCTCACTGATGCCCATCTCAGTCTCCACCCTGATGCGATAGCAGTACCTCCTGCCGTGGTCCACATCAGTGTCCCTGTACTTGGCCTCTGGGCCGATCGCACCCAGCTTCTTCCAGGTGTTGCGTCCCACTTGCTGTCGTTCAAGGATGTAGTTGGCGATCTTGCAGCCACCGCTGTCTTTTGGTGGCCTCCACTTGATTTCAATTGCAGAGGCGGAGGCCTCGACAATCTCCAGGGGTCCCATTGGAGGAGTGGGTTTGTCTGACAAAAAAGAAAATAGGATAGTAGAATAGCAGTACTCTGCAACATATTCATGGCATCTTAGTTCAATATAACCAGTAAAAATTAAGGCTTAAAGACCCATTCTTGACATTGACAAAACCTGAAGACCTCATCTCTGTTCAACAAAATTACATATTGAAGTTTTTTCCACAAAAAAAATCCCTTCATGGCTTAAATGGTTTAGATGTAACTCCACACCTTTGCCTTCATCTAATATGCACAGATCTATGAATATGTAAATAATCTGCAACTCTACCTAATTTTATGTCAATAAAATCTTCATACGTACCCAGTACAACTAGCTGGGCGAAGGCCTCAATAGTGCCAAACTCATTTTTGAGTTTTATTTTGACTTCCCCGCTGTCCTTGCGCTGTAGCTTGTTTAGAAGCAGTCGGCTGCACCCCTCTGTGTGCTCTATCTTTATATTTGTTTCATCCGTAAGCTCTTCACCCTCAAGGTACCACTGAATCTTTATGGGGTCCCGTCCAATATAAGGCAGTTTGAAGGTAGCTTTTTGGCCTTTCTTCACAGTTATAGGAGCTTTAAATGCCTCCAGGTCTGCAGGATCAAATCTTGGCGGATCTATAAAGATGGTTAAAAAAAAATTAACAGACAAAAGTTATCTAGCTATGTATTTGAGACAAATTTGTAATGTGCAGTATTGTTCAAAATTAGTTACACTACTGGTATAGTAATGAGAATTATAAAAACAATTATTTAAATGAATAATTTTTTGGACCAGCACTTTCAAAGGAAAATGTTTTTACCCTCAACAACAATCATGGCCTCAGTCTTCCGGCCATCTGCCTCAAATCGATATTTCCCAGCATATTCCTCTGTGACTTTGTGAATTTTCAGCCTGTGGAAACTTCCTTCTTTAGAAATGGTCAAACCTTCAGATGATTTAATCTGGAAAAAAACAATGTGCAGATAGGTTAATATAGCTGAAGAAGATCATATACGGTCCAGCTCTCATCAGCACTAATAACAGGCTAATAAAGGCTTACCTCCTCTCCATCCTTGTACCATTTACCCTCACAATCTTCGCTGCTAACTTTACACTCCATCTCTGCTGCTTCTCCAACGACAGCTTTGCAGTCAGAGAGCCCAGCATGAAAATGAACTCCTGGATCTGGGGATTTATCAGCCATTAAGTTAGCGAATGCACAGGTGTAACAGCTTACATCTATACAACATGTGATTTTGTCTTTTCCGTTTTCATGGACAAAACTGTATTTTATCGTAATTGCAAATCTACAATTACATTGCATCCATGTATGTATGGATGTCTGGTATGCACTTGCATGGAATCCAACTTACCTCACTTTTTAACATGTCAAACATCAATTTTTACATTATGCTGTTGCTCTCATGTATTTTATTGTAACATTACCACATAAAATACATGTAAAAATGTAAATTTTGATGTTTGAATGTGTGATGTTTGAGAAAGCACAAAATCCAAGCTGATGAGGGATGTACGAATTTTGTTTGCCTCCATTTGAAACTTGCTGAACTTGCGTCTTCACAAGTGGCTTGATTGTCTTGTTTTGGAGTGTCCCCCTTCAACTTCACAGACTGGAGGGTTGACTTCTTGGCACGACTCTTCATAATGTTGTTATCTAAGCACTCGCCGAGTTATATTTCCTCTTCATTTAGTTACTCTTGAAATGTGTAATTATGCTTAGAACTTGTAATCGCTTTTGATTTATTGAATTCTTCTCCATTTGGGGCTGACAGCTCCTTTATCAGGGCAAGGAAGAGGGGGCTTAGGTGTTCATTGTAAAATGCAGGTTTTAATATGCAAGAATGGATTCGGTGCTTGTCAAAGGTCATCCAAAGTCAGCTTGGGTTGTCTGCCATCTTCACATTATGCAAAAGTGCATGAGATGTTACGCAGTCTTCTTGTAGCTTTGTGCTCAATATTCATGCTTTTCTCCCCCTTGTTTCTTCCAGGTCTTACATTATCTTCACACGTCTTGCAGTCGTTTGTCAAGAAGATAAAAAGTTCTCCCATTGTCCAATTAACTTATTAATTTATCTGGAAGCGGCACTTTCTTTTTTTTTTACATTTATGAAAGCAAGCAAGATTGTTAACACAGAGCACAGATGCATGGAACACATCACACACACGCATACACACACACACAGTCTGCACATAATGAGATGGAGACATAAATATTCTTTTCAACAATACATGGGCCTGCTGGAATCAAACCAACCTTTCGAGTAGAAAAATAAAATAGGAATAGAAATAGAAAAGAAAATTACATTACATTATCTATAATCGTATGACTGTAATATTGTTTGCATTTAAGCCACTATTTTGTTAACTTCAATAAGTAACTATAATATGTGCAAAAATCATTAGTATTTACAATTTTTATTAGCACTTCCTAAAGGCAGTGTCAAGGTTAAAGCCACTCTTCCCGATCATTGATCGCTCTAAAAGGCCACTTAACCACTTAGAGAATCAAATGTAACATTCTTCAGCGTGGCCACACACTTGTTCTGTAAACCATCAAACTGCTGGAAAAGTCATTAGTTTGTTAAATGACTTTGCTCCGTGACAGTGCCTGCCATGCAGCAATAAATGCAGTGCCCATAATCTTACCAACAACTGTCTCCTCGACCAGTGGGCCTTGCCTTGCGCGGCCTGAACGTTTGCCAGCTGCTGCTGGCTCGCCGCCGTCTGTAGCCTCACCATTTTCATCAGATTCATCAGTGCCTGCTGGCCCAGTGCCATTACCACCGCTGGCATCACTCGCTTTTCTGTTTGTCACTTTAGGGTTTTTAGGGTTTCCTATCATCATAATTACCATCAATCCAATGTTTCGCATTTGCTGTTGGATAATCCTTTACAAATAACAATAATGAAAACAGTAACAATTGCAATTACGATGCCAACATTAGCAATAAAATCAACAAGATCAGCAGTAACAACAGAAATAACGAACACTGACTTGAAGTCAAAACTGAAGGAGGTTGTGTTGGCAAAGGTGTTATCCAACTTGATATTCAAGCTCAGTTTCAAGAATGAAAAAAATGTGAGGTTTTAACTGTTCTAAACAAAACAAAAAACTTGTTTGGCTTGGCTAGTTACATGAAGGATTATTCTTAATGAACCAATCATTATTGCAAAATAATGTTTGTGATGATCGCCCTTCAAGGGCTTGTCCTGCAGTCATGTGCATTATCCTGCTTATTACACAGCTACTTACCAAAGGCATTAATCGTTCAGCATAAAATATTAATTTCAAATATTTTATTATAAGGTAAAGCGACTTGCAAGCAACTGCCAAAATGTAGCCTAATCAGACTGTCTGCAGCAATCACAAACAATTTTGATACAGTCTGTCACCAATTAATTTGATAAATCAAGAAAATTTACTAGACCTCTTGACTGCAGAGTGATGTCACTCAATGTGAAAGTGTCCTTTTGTGCAGAAGTCACAAAACTTTGAGTGTGTTCATTGCCCAATCAGAATTGAGTAGTCTGTGTAATAAGAAAAAAAAATATACCCAATTCATTTATAGTTGTTCTAGATCAGTGGTTTTCAAAGTGGTGTACAGGAACCCCCAGGAGTCCATGAGGGCTTCCAGGAGTTTATTTCACTGTAATTTAATTTACTAGAATTTGTTACATTTAGTCTCAGCACATTGAATCCATCTGTCAGTGTTAAAGTACAACATCAAACAATGTTTAACTTAAAAACTAAAAAACATTTTGATCATGGTCAAAATCACTGGAGTGGAGTTCTTGTGGATTAATGAAAATCAACTTGGGGGTCCAGTATATGAAAAAGTTTGAAAACCCCTGTTCTAGATAATTTTGTGATGTACCAGTACATTTTAGCATTCATGAAATGCTTCACTTGAATATGTTTGTTGGTTAATCACCTTTCCATTTTACACCCTCCAAATAACATAAACGTACACATAAACTACACAAGTCATTACTAACACCATAAAGACAAACATGTACACATCTACAAACACGAAAGCACACGTTACATAGAAAACACAAATATAAACCACATCTGTATGGTCTATATTTCTATTAGCTAGACTGTAAAATGTAAATGATGATGTTAATATTCTAAGCCCATGGTTTATAATATGTTTTCAGCATTGGCCCCATGTCAGCACTTTAATCTCTTGTCCTGGGACATGTCACTACTCTTATCAGGTAATGAGTGAGCCAAAGCAGCCACAGAAGCCATTCTGACCCCCCAACCCATAATTCAGCAAACTAGGCTCTACATGCTACGGTTTGAAGAAATGCAATTCTACTTCATTGTTAACACATGTAACTATCTCAGGCATACAGGATAAAGTCCAGTCAGAGGCACTGAAGCCTGACTAAACTTTTCCACTATCTTCTTTATATGCGCATCTGTGTGAAAGTTAGAAAGGGTCTACAGATCCTTACAGCAGTATCTACTACTTGCGACGCCAAAGTCATTTTCATTCCCAAATGACTTTGATAGTCAGTAAAGTGTCTACAGCATGCATATCGCGACATTTCTTACCGCTTACAGCTTCTTGAACCACCAGATTTTCCTTTCTGCGACGCTTTTCTTTTTTCTTAGATTTTTCTCCTTGTTCATTTGGAGCTTCCTCCTCAATATTATCTCCTATTAGTGAGCATCAGTAGCAGATTTATATAAAATTCTTAATGCATATTTAAATCTACTCAATCATCACTGTATTGCTGTTGATTTTATGTAGCAAAGAGTTATGCCTGACCTAAATGTGAAATGTCCTGTAGCACTATACTCGTATTCTGTGATTTGCATTCTATGCACAAAATCATCATGTTCCTATTCTTTCATATTCTAATTGTTTTAGAGCTATATGTGAGATGCCTATTTAATATTGTTCTGTATTTTCGCTAATGTTTTATAAGCAGTAAAAAATATGTTTACATCCTCAAAGTTATTAACAAATGGGCTAGATAGAACTGAGAGACTTGATAGCAAACAGAGCAATGACATAATGGCAACATGAACATTGTAAAACGTCGACCAAAACAACCATAAAACAAGACAAATCAAAACAGAATCAGCTGATAGTGACACTGGAGACACGTAGTCATTTTAAATGTGCACTATGTCCAATTGCATTGAAGTGAGGACTGTTTAGACTCAACTTACAGAACAATAAAGAACGTGTTCGCGTTCCTTATTGTTGGCCTCACTCACTAATAAATTAGGTATTTTTTTGACAATTGTGTCTACACAGTTCTTACTTCAGTCAACCTTCACTTTTGCGTAGTGCACCTTTAAAAAGTAAAGCGATTATATTTTCACTGTTTATTAAATCATAGTAATATTTCCAATATTGGAGACTTTGGAGAATATTGGAGCTTTTTTTTTTAGCTTAGAATTTCAAAGAAATTTATATTACTTAGCCGACCCTAAATTCCTGAATTTTTGGAGGAATTTGATCTGTTTACTGTATGTTATGTCTACCAGCATACCGTATAGATAAATTAAATTCTTACCTACTACTGTATCTGGCACAAGAGGACCATCTCTAACCCGTTTCTTGCGCTTCCCTGCCTCTTCTTCTCCCTCTCCTTCTCCCTCTCCTTCTCCTTCTCCTCCTTCTCCTGCTGCTCCTGCTCCCTTTCCATCGATGTCTCCATCAAGTTCTTCCAGGTGTCCAGCAAGACCTCCATTCTGTTCAGCACCTTCACCTTTTCCTTCGCCTCCGGCACCAGCGCCTGCGCCTCCAGCACCAGCGCCTGCAACTTCAGCCACATGAGCTGCAGCTTCCTTTTTCTTTTTAGCTATTGCTTCAGCTGCAGCTTCGTCTGCAGCCTTCCTATTGGCCTCCTTCTTTGCCTTAGCGGCAGCTTTAGCCTCAGCTAGAGCTGCTGCTTTGGCCTCAGCAGCTGCTTTCGCTGCTGCCTGAGCCTCGGCTCGCGCAGCTTCCTCCAAAGCATCTCTCTCTGCTTGGGCCTTCCTGGCAGCTTCCAGTTTGATCTCCATCTCTTTTTCGTATTTCTCCTGCTGTTCCTTAGCTATTCTCAACAAATCTTCATCATTACCGCCTCCGGCCACAGTAGTTTTACGAGCTGCTTTCTTCCTCTGGCCACCAGGATCTCTGCTAGCTATGAAAGATAATATCACAGTATGATATATATAGAGAGAGAGTATTTTTTGGCTGAAAGTAATACCTGTGATATTTGATGTCAGATTAAACTATCAGAGTAACTATTATCCTCAGAGATAAACAAAGAAGGGAAAAATATGAGTTCTCTTACCTTCAACCACAAGCCAAGCATTGCAGGATTTGATTCCTGCCACAGCTGCATAGATACCAGCGTCTAATGGCAAGCAATCCTTCACAATCAACTTATGGATAAGTTTATCCTCAGATACAATGATTTCATGTTTTTCATCATTTGTCAGTGGAGCGTTCTTGCCGAACCACTTGATCTCATTCAGGGGTCCAGTCAGGACACACTGAAAGAGGGCGTCCTCTCTTTCCTCTGCCTTAACTTCATGTATTTTGACAGCAAAGTCCACCTCAGGCACTACAACCATGAGAAAGAGTGGGGAAAGTGAAAGAAATAGTGAGAGAGGAGCAGGACAGAATAGTAGCAGTTGTAGTATATTTTAAAAATGAATTCTGGTGTGTGCATTTTTTAACTGTTTTGTAGGCTCAATTTTAGCTCCTTAGGTCCTTTCAGCTTCTCAGAATGCAGGTTTCAATCTGATTGGCCCTACTGTGGAGGGCAGCAGCAACTGAATCTATTTCAAACAGTATTTCAAATCAAATCCCCTGACTGAAAACGTACCTTTAAAATCAGTAGAGAATACATTTACGCCCTCAACGTCCACTGAGTAGAGTCCTGCGTCCTCTGTGCTCAGTTTTTTGATGGTAAATACATATTTCTTGCCGATTTGTTTCAGACTATGCTTCATCTCCTCCCCCAGCTCTTTGGTGAATGGAACCATGACACCATCCTGCCGAATTTATAATGACAGTCATGATAACATTTTGATAATGTAAGACAAACAATACTCATAAAGTGGCATTATGGGCTCTATTTCAGCACATAAAAGATGGTGGGGTTTTCCACTGATGGATTTTTTCTCGGGGCAAAACGGTGTTTTTGTTGTTATGTTATGTTATGTTTTTTCACTGCCTGTGCCTGTTTGGTATTGAATCACAAAATTAGAGCCTGAAGTCCCTGTTTATAGATGATTAGACAGCAAGACATTCGTAGTTAAAACCTCACCTTGTAGAGGAAAATTTTGCTACTGGGGTCCTTGAGGTCCATGTCCAGCTCAATTGTGGCACAGTCGTTATCATTGACCTCAATATGTTTCAGCGTACTGATATGTGAAACAAACTAGACGAATAAACAGACAAAAAGGGATCCAGATATCATGAACAAAATCCAATAAATCCAGACTTGCATTAAATAGACACCAGAACAAAAACTAAATCACTAATAATTTTAAGAATAATAACAACAAAGGATGTTATACATAACCTGATAAAACATAAAACATTACCATTATCTAACAGTACTGTGACTCTTGATTTTCCATGTCAAACCATTTTAACCATTCAACAGTAAAATATTCAGACATTTTATTTTGTTAAAATCTTCTTAAGACAAAAAGAGAAGTGCCAGCGGCCTCTTCAGACCTGCTAACTATGAAGTAAATAAATAAGAAAATAAACAAGCAGACAAATCTCAAGGGCTACTTATTTAACTGGCATATGAAATCAGAGTGGGCATGCATAAATAATGCATTAATGTTAAAGTGTGAGTTGCTAGTTGCAAGTTTCTTGGCAGTAGAAGTAGCACTTTCTGTGAGGTTTGGTTCCGATGCTTTGCAAAACAGTGGGACCAGAGAATCAGTGAGGCCATGTACCTGTGCAACCTCTTCCTCTCTCTCCTTTTTCATTTCAGTGAGTCTCTTGAGCATGCCGCGGAAGTTTGTGATGCCATACTCAGCACAGATGCGCTCATAGTCTTTCTTGTCGGCGCTGAGCAGGATTTCCCAGACCTTCTCCTCTTGGTCCATTGGCTTTTCCTCTCGTGTTCCATCAGGTTTACTGCAGAGGGGAAATCATTTGCACCAACATTACACGCTTCTGCCATACAGATTCTTCTTAACACACTCAACGCTTGAAGTTCACAATGTGTTTTTCCTTACCGTTTTTTTAGTAGTTTTCTGAACTCTATGGGCTCTTGGGAACCTTAATGAAAAACATGAAAGTATTAGAATTACCTAACAGGACACATGAAATCTATGATCTGGATTTTATTTTTTATTGCTAGCTGCTTTGTCTAGGTGATATTTGGTAGTGTTAATGATTTTGCTTAAAGCTGCACAGGCAAGATTTCGTGTGAAAACATACCAGCCTTATTAGCCTAAATCAAAATCTGGGGCTGCACTAGAGAGGAGCACCCCATCCCCTCTGATTGAGACCCTGTGGACTCACCATTTCTGTCCAAATGAAATTCTGGAGCTGTGTATGTTCACAGATGGTCGCCCAATTGCCTAAAATTTTCTTTTGTAATAAATGAATCCACTTGTAATGGGATTTATTACTCGTGAAATTTATCTCCTTTCAAATGCTATTTGCACCTGAAGAAAGGGATGTGTTGAATTTATATTAGAGCCTAATGACCCACATTGCTTCAGTAACTAAAAATGAACACACTCGTGGGTTTTGGTGTGAGCTGGTGTTTCAGAATATGTTGATAACCTTACCTTCCTCTTGGGCCTTCTGAAGTTCCTTGTTCTTATGGAATCCAACTGCAAACAAACATTAATATTTATTCATTACATGCTCCTAGCAACACAGTAACATCGGCCAAATTCTCAATGCCTGTAATTAGGATCCTACCTGCAATAACATTCAAGAGGACGGTGCAAACAGCCCTTCCATATTGGTTTGATGCGTAGCACTTGTAGGTGTCTGCATCTTCTGGAGTTACCTTAGGAAACTAAGCAAATTGAAAGATAGTTGATGACATTTTAATGACACGGAAGCAGGTTAAAGGTGCACTATACAAAACTGCCCAGGATCAACTGAAGTGAAGACTGTTTAGATCCAAATGAAAAAACATGGACTATGCACATAACAATGAGAACCATGTAGACTCCACCATCAAATTTCATGCTTATTCCACGTTTTTCTCAGTTGAGCCTACAAGACCCTCACCCTCGGCAATTTGCATAGTGCACCTTTAAGTATGACTAGTATTTTACAAAAGTCCATCATCATTTCCATCTGCATTTCCATCTGTCAAGTTTTATTGTAAGGCTTACCTCAAGGGTATGTTCATGAGTTGTCGAGTCATACTTTTGCTCACATTTATCAGCATGAAAAACTATTTCTCCATTTGCTCTGCTCCATGTCACAGTTGGTGTTGGCGTGCCCGTTACAATAGCTTTAAACACAGCGAATTTACCTGAAACGAGATATAACAGAAATCGCTCTGTTAGAGACAGGTCGTACGCATCGTATGCATGGTGCAAAACATGTTCATACCTTACCAATATTTAGATAAAATATGTACAATAATATTTGTCATGATGGGCTCAGGCAGTGGACGAAATGTTTTATAATGTAGTGCGATATTCTCTGCTTTAAATAATACATCTTTAGCTTGAAAGTGCAGGACAGCCCAGCTCCAGTTCAAGCAGTGTCATCTTATCAATATACGTTTACACATTTCTTCCCAATTAAGAAAGTTATTTTTTACCCAGGCCAAATAAGGATTTGGTATGTGTGTAGGAGTGAAGAGAAATTTTGGCCTCATCATAAATTATGTGAGTCTGCAGGACCTTTCATACATGTAACAAATATGGAAGGTGATACTATCCCTCCGAGGGTTGTATTTCATGTCCCCCACACATCACATGCCTGCTTGCGACTGTCATATGTCACAGTCTGAGGCTTTAGGAATCCCCCTACACATAAATCATCGATTCCCAGCATATGTTAAAAGCATGTCTGTCCACCATTCTTCCACTGTGAAGTCCCCATGCTGCATATGTCCCGTTTGGGATTGAGGTCAAATTGCTGCGGGGTACAAGTATTATGATCAGATCATGTGTTGTTAATCAAGATGAAAATACATTGGATTTATTTATTTATTGGTAGTGAAGTTTCACCGTTTCTCTGAGACTTACCCTCCTGAACAGTCAAAGCAATGGGTTTGCGGGTAAAATCTGGAGTGGACTGTCCCTCTGGAAGTTCCTCCATAAACTGTGTGATCATAACACCGGGCACTTTTGACTTCTTCTTGATGCCTGATCAAATAAATAAAACATATATCAGCAGTTAGACAGGCGCATATATATAGAGGACACGTGTTTCCAGTAGTAGCCGCTCAAAAATTAATGATAATTAGCATAATGTGTTGTATAATGATCCATGAGCAAGAGTTAGGGCGCATACACTTGCATCCATTTACACAGTATATTCAGCACAGCATGAAAATGTTAATAAGTTTCATTTTGAGGAATCACCTCTGAACCTCCACTCAGTATATATATACAGTATACATATACAGTATATATATACACATTTGATGGACAAATAGAGTTACCCAGTGAACAGAAGTTACCCAGTGAGCATTTGTCTATTTATCATCTGATAAGCACGTTTACTCAAACTCATGTCATGTGTCAATTCAGGTTTTTGCTAAATGCAGGAAAGCACGTCTTCACAGTTGAAATCCTACAATAACACATCTAAATTTAGACCATTACCTAAGCTAAAATAATATTAAAATAAAAAACAACAAAAGAAGAACATGACCACCCCACAGCTGAACTTCAAGCTAATAGTTGCAGTAACGATTTGGCTTTTTATTTTGCACAACAATATCCAAGTAAGAGTTCACTATAGAGATAAAGCACCTGTAATGGTTTTGAATAGAGCATCACATTCTCTTCCAGCTCAAATATTTTGTTGCACTATGCAAATTTGAGGTTAGATTGAAGTCAGAACCGTTTACACTCAACTGACAAAAAAAAGTGTTATAGTATGCCAGTTGTTTAAAAATTTAAATGGACATCTGTGTGAGTTGCCTCACACAGGTGACCCAAAAAAAGGAAAGAAAAAAAAAATTGTGTGCTGTTTGCTAAAGTTCTGGATAGTGGACATCATGTAGGGTGGCACTGCATCTCTACAGTGAAAAACAGGTAATCAAAAGTGGAGCACTGAACATCGTGATTCTGTGCAGTGTCGACATTTTTTATTAATCTGTCAAGGGGCCAGCGGAAAACAGAGAATGAATTTCAGCTTGCATTAGATTATCAATCCGTGCTGAAGGAAGCTGGGTCCCTTAAACAATGGTGCCAAAGGAGGCCTGCCCAATGCAATTGCCAGGGGACGCCACAGGGCACGCCTTATATGGATCCAGCTCTTCTCAGTTGCAGAGTGAGTTAAAACTTTGGTTTTGACTATTGATGCAGGGTGAAGTGCACTGCATTAGTTCTGCACCCCTGAAGGGTGCCAGTGCAGCACAGATTTGCAAGGGGGCACCGCTGAACATTTATCACAGGGGTTTAGCTGGTTGATGGATCCATGGTTTTAATATTTTTCATTTGCCATGGAAGACCTCACAGGCAGCATATAAATAAAGTAATATCAGGATAAAAGAGAGAAAATGTATTTTGCAATCTGAGTCATGTTGTAAGTATATTGCTTGTGACAGATTTAACAGACAACACAAAAAACACAATTTTGGCCACAGCCTATTTACAGTGGGCTTGTTGCCTTGCAAAAATACATTTATACTGAAAAAAGCTGCCATGATGAACGCACAATTCTTTTTTCAGTATCGCACCAAAAAGAAAACTGAAGTAGCAACTTACCAGTGGAGTACTTTTCCTTTCCAATAACAACTACTCCTCCAGCACCCACAACATTATGCTAGCATACGGTTAACATCACTTGTCTACCGGGTAACTGACCACTACCATTGTGTCAATCAAGTCATAGACAATAAGCTCCTTTGTCCAGAGAAATATTACCATGGTTGTCCTGGAGTGGGACGACACAGTGCATGATCTGTGATCTGTAACATGATGGGCAAAGTAACATTTTAGCAAGAACAGAGAGCTTTAGCACCAACAGAGCGCTGATAACATTACACCGGTATTGCTGTTTTTTACAAGCTTAATCTCCACACGGAGGAATCGTCAGGATGAGGCAGCCATCACTAAAAGCAATGTCTTTGCCTGGAAATATTGATCAGCATATTAATGGTGAACCACCTTCAAAGCTGGGTAATAAAGCCAGGCATTAAATGCTCATTTCGCAGGCTATCAGAATCAAGTATTCTGCAGAGCATAATATGCAAATTTGGTACAAAAAGATCCATTTGGCTCCATTCATTCTTGAGCAGGGTTAAGACGCCGCCTTTGCTTGATAGTCAGATTTTTGGTATGTTGTCAAAATTTCTAAATGCATATGAGATCTATGACTTCTGTATTCACAATCATCACCAGACTTTTGATATCTTAGTTTTCAGGAGGCTTTGACAGCCTTTTTGCTAGAAAGGCAGCCATGTGCATGTGCTGATGTCATTAGAAGACTTTGTTGACCTGTTTATGCCTGAAATGCCTAAGGTAGAAACCTTTACAGATCAGCTGATAGCCACTTCTCCTGCTGCTGCTGTTTTTTAGTTTGCACTGGAATGTTGCTTTTTTTCATTTCACATTTGTCTACAGCTGAAATTGTGAAAATGTCTGATACAGTAAGACACTTTCAAATATTAGACTGTATGATTTAGTTGGTTTTTTTTTCATATTGGTTGTTCTTTCTTGTATGTGGGCTTAATGCTTTATTGAGTACGAAATGTCACCACAAGAGGCCATATGTTAGCAGTAACATCAAGTATTAAAACTGCTACCAATAGAATATGAAATTTGGCACCCCCTTGAGTCCTTTAGTGGTGTTGTTTTACAATAACCAGTAACCCCATACATACATATACATATTATAGTGCATGCCTCAATATATTCTTATTTGACATACCTGGCATGACTATTTTACTAGTTTGCTATTGTGGTTACATGAGTTTGAGATTAGGTGAGTTTAAACAGATGAGAAAATGCCGCAATTTCACAATGTCAGCCAAATCAATAGAAGCCCCTTTCCCTCCTCCTCACTTTCTCTCCCTCCCTTCCCACCAGCTTTTTTGGTCCTGACAATATTGAAAAAACATGACAAAACGCCATCCTTTCAAAGTTATTTCTTTGTTGTCATTGGCTAGCTCTCCTATCTGTTGCCCAGTTCCCTGGTTCCACTGTGGTAATAGCTAATTTACTAGACTGGATAGATAGTTTAGTAGCTGTTTGGACAACTCTAGTATCAGTAACCTATGCCACTACACACAGACTGGAAACCCAAAGATCAGCCACAATTTTCTGGTAACAGTTTTCAGTAGATTTTCTATTATACACTAATTGGTCCAGTAAAAAATAAATAAATAAATAAAAAACTCCAGCTTCATATTAGTGTCGAACCTCATCAACTAATGGACCCCTCTCCGCTAAGTGAACGCCAAGCCAAGGTCACTTTAGTCTTCCCCTGCTCCCTGTCACTCCCATTTGCTCTTTTTGCCTCCTCTGCTTGTTGTTCCATTTTATTGAAGAGGACGCAGCTGTTTGGTTTGGTGTTTTTAAATGGTTCCACCATCTGCTATTTTGAGCAACTTCACAGCGAAAGTGAGGCAGTCCTCTTCCTTTTTTGGTTGATTCTGCGTTCAAGCGTTTAACTCATTGGAACGCCCTCACTACAGTTTTTTTCCCCCACCTGTGCTGACACTATTCTGCAATTTATGACCAAGTGGATTATTCTGGACCCTACAACAACCATCCCACATATCCTACTTGTATTTCAGTCTAAGAGGCTGATGTGATTTCTATTTATTTATTTTCCTGTTGGCAAGTCTAGTCTCCAGTTTCTCATTATACCTATTATTTTTACCTTTATTATTGCCGACAGCTGAAGAAATGCCAACTGATTTGTATGATTTCGTTTGTAAGGGTTGAGCTTCGTTACTGTGAGCTTTAGCTAGACGCCAATGTTTGCTGTCTTGGCTTTGCGGTAATCTAGACAGGATCTTTGCCAAGACACTAAGCTGTATGTACAGCTGGCAGGCATTATTGTTTGCATTGCATTGTAATTCCATAAGAATTCAGTTGTGTACTTTTCGTGGGTATAAATTGCACAGAAACATAAGAGGTTCACCGCAAAGTTGTCGGACCAGAATCAAACTTATTATGCTCCGGCAACAGTTTTTAGACATGAATGACCAGTCAATCCTCCCTGTTGATTTCTCCAAAGGTAACTTAGAAGAAAAAGATGTGTCATCCATAAGGTTCTGCAGCAGTACTATGATCATTTTAAGCAAGTTTGATGACTTTGCTTTATAAGTCTTGTTTACTTGTGGTCATTTACTCAGAGATCCTAAATTTCCGCGGAGTAATTTGGGCACAGGCAGAGTCTGAATTCCCACACGTGAAACACAAAATAAGGGCAAAGTACCAAAAACATATCAAGGGTTTGGTGAAGGTTAAAGGATTCTAGAAGTCATAGATGTCATTCCAAATGATTACTTCAAGGCCTCAAAACACCTTGTTATCTTGAGAGTACATGGTTTTCTTAGACCTGCTTTGAACTGCGAGGATCGTAGAAATTGAATTTTGTGTCTGTGACACTCCCAGTCGTCACAGTAAACCCAAAGAGAGAGTAGATAAGGCATGAAAAGGCCCAAATTGTCAGAGGAATCAAGAAGTGATAACTTGAAAGAGGTTACTCTGTTGGCCTCTTTTTTCATCACATAAAAAAATGAACAGCTTCAAATAATCATTAGGCGCTCATGTTTTCACGAATACCAAATTGATGCTGTTTGCAGGTTAACATAAGCTATTAACCCAAATTGACAAATGTATTATTAATTATATCCTGTTTAGCTTGAAGATTTCTGCATTTTTAAGGGGGCACTGGGGTGGCCAGTCAGATATCAGGGGTGGTTATGCCTCCCACTGCACGTCCCTGTAGAACGAGTTCACTTTCAAAGACTGAACTGTGCTAACGCACAGGAATAGTAGGCATGTGAATATGGTATTTTCCTTTTAAAATACAGCATGGTCCCACATGGCAGTCAACCACAGTGCCCTCTGGCAACAGCATTTGTATTTGGAGTTGGTTTAAAGTGTCACAACAGAGTGCTTCTGTTGTGAAGCTGAAAGTTGAATCATCCAGTCTGGATGGCACCTTTCAAGCAGTGATGAAGACCACGTCACACATGCAACTCACCCACCGTGGAATCATGCATTTGTAAATGATGTAAAACGTTTGTGGAAATTGATTTCTCTGAGCTCGCATACCTTTTTCGTTGGGGTTCGCTCCCTCCGAATCGTCGACTTAACACGCAACGTGACAGCAGGAGAGGAAATGGGACAGGAAAATATTAATCCTGACAAAAGCACCATGGTAGCTTTGGAACTTCGGCAGGATTATGGAAACATGTACACACACACACACGCACACACACATACACACACAACAGTATTTAGCACAGTGACGACAAACAAAACAGATGAAACTTGAGCGGAAGGAGACGCTCGACGAGACATAAGACACATGACACGGTACAACAGGATTAGTCATGGACAGGTTGTAATATGTCAGAAATATGGTGTTATTGCAACATGTAAATAATTTTGCTGTGCAGGTGCTGATCAGATGATCGCTGAATTTTAAGATCCTTCAGGCGTTTCCTCCAGGGTGATCTGTCAAGAGTTCTATTTGTAATGAGAACTGACAGCTCCTGACACCATTGTGTGCGAGTACTTTGGGGAAAAGCAATTTCTGGGAAATTAGTTTGAGATCGTTCTTGATTCTGTCTTCCATCAAACAAGCACCTCTTCACTTTCAGTATTCTCTCCAATGGTGGCCTCTGCTTGTGGCTCCTTATATTGATCTTCAATGACGATCTTGATTTTGGTCATTGCTGTTTCTCGGTTTTGCTCAGAATTGCTTTGAGGGAAGATTTCTCCTCTTGTCAGTACTTTTGCTTGTCTTCAAAACATTTTCTCATAACATTTTCTCATTCATTGATTACAGCTGACTTTCATTTTAGCTGAAATTCTGTGATCGTTTATTTGATTGGCATCTTCATGATCATGTCCTAGAGACAGAGACGATGGCAGCTCCAAAATAAAATTGAAGTACACTTGCTCCTGGTTTCTTGTTCATGTAGAAAAAAATCGGATTCATTAAAAAACAGCTTGTGTGTCTTCCACCACAGAAAAATGCGCCCTGTTCTGCCATGTTTCTTGATGTCGTCGATGGTATACTCCGCAGAGCTTTGAAATAATTATGAATATTATTTGGACTGCTTTCACTTGGCAAATGAAATAGCAGTGGTGCTCCTCTTCACTTTTCTTTCCACAGAAATTGTCAGAACTCAAAATATTATTATTCAGATGCTTCGGGTATTCAAATTCTTAAAAAAAAGACATTTGAATACAAGAGACTGGCCTCATATCATCTTGCACCTTTTCTGCTTTTCAGGCGTTTTCTTGTGTCTTGCGTGGTATCGTGTCTTGAGTTCAATCTCACAAGATTTCTTGCTGCTCAAAATGCTCTCACGCATATATCAAAATTGGTCTTGCAAGTTTTATGCATCTATGTGGTCATCACTGCTTGTATACGAGGATATACAGGTATGAGACGGCTCCAGCACCGGCCTTTGATTGGCATAATGGGAAAAGTCTTCCACTACTGTGCACTTACCCCCCTGCCCAGCGGCAGTTTGATCAGTCACCTTCGACTTCTTCCACATCTTGGTATCGTCTTGAGCTCTGCAGACTCAGAAGGCTCTGTAGCAAAAAAAAAAAAAAAAGGTGAAGGGAGAAATCAGTGGTATTGACTGGCATTCTCATGGTTTGACATATCAAGCGTTCTTTGTTCAGACTTCTGATGGGTCATTGGCCTGAATGATTGAGTGATTGGCCTATAGACAGTTTCTAACACACTGCTCTTTTCCTCTAGTGCAGTTACTCTAACCAGTCAGTAAGAGGCAGCAACCAATGTCGTTAATCTGTTGACCTTGCACCCTCACACTGGATGAATGCATATCCCAGGAATGCTACGTTGACATGTTTTGATTAGGCAAGGGACTTGTTGAAGCCTCTCCTAAACCAGGGGTAAAGCTGGGCATTTCAACATCCTTCACAGCTGACACTGCCATAACTTCTCAGTCCAGATCATTTCAGAGTGGGGTGTTTTGTATTTTTTCTCCCCCAAGAGGCACATAGAGTTTCATATAAATCCCATCAGTTGCAAACTGAAACTAATCCAGATGATCACAAGATGCTGAAAAGGCGCTTTTTGACTAGCGCGTGCCTCACAGGCCCTCTGTGTCATGAAAGGTCACATAAGTCACTTTATGCCAAGCTGTTATGTGTTCTTGTAAAATTTGACCTAATCACTCCCAAGTTAAAGACTTCTCATTGGATGGGGACTTAAAGTGGGTGTGGCTATGTGCGGGAATTAATTATTTTTCCATTTTTTACAGCTTAACATAGATATTCAGATAACTGATATGAACGGGTGAGTACCTTTTGAGTTCTGCTGTCAGTGCCCTGTGTGAATAATAATAATGCATTATATTGTTTTTATTGGATGGCGTAGAAGTATTCTATAAATGATCATGTGCTGTTGATTGTCATAATGTGGCCTGTGCTTATGTTCTGTAAAATGTCCTTGGTTATGCTAAAAAATGCATGATTAAGATTGTGATTATAATTATGGTTATGATCATGATTGTGTTTATGATGATTATTATTATGATTAGGAGTGATTATGGTCATTAGCACTGCTGTGTTTGTACAATCTTACTAATGCATGGGATGGCTCTGATCTGTCTCCGATCTGTTTGCATTTGTACAAATCCATGACTTTGCATGACAAATATCCTTAGCATTGCTTGCATGGCCCTCTTTATAATTTTATGTTAAATGTCTGTCTAACACGTCGTCATGCTGTGCTACCTGCCTCATCACTTGTTCAAATTGTTAAAGAGCATGTGCACTCAGCCTGCCCCAGCCCCGTCTCTCAGCCATTACTTTAACTCTTAAATAAGTAATAAGTAGGAAATTGTCTGAAGGAAGTTTTGCTTTACAAGTTTAACATTCACTGACAGTTTTATTCTTCTCCTGTATTTTCTTGATTTGTATCAGAAAGTACACAAACAAGGGTGATAGCAGAAAAGGCTTATTTCGTCGTCCTATTTTCATCGCTTCATCACTGATTCTGCATGGTGCAATCTAAAACGTACATTTTCTTACCCCAAAATTTTGAATCTGAAGTCGAGCCCACATCAAGCCCACTGTTCTAGAGCGGCGTTGCATTTTTTTTGAGAGTCCTGAACATTTCACCGCACAATCTAAATGTGTTTGGAGTCTGGCCTGATGCCCCAATGAAAATCCAAGTGCTACCATCTTGGAAATGAAGTGCTCTATTTTTGGTTGTACACATGCTCGAGCATATGCCCTGAAAAGAACTGGGCTCCAGCAGTGGCCCTGGCTCTCGGTGAGGCTTGAAAATGAACTGCACACACACACATATGGTAAAAGCAAAACAGCCTGCAACAGGAGACCGTCCGGGCAGGGGGCTTCTCACATTAAAGGAAACCCACTCTTCTTCCCTCCCACTGAACACTTTGCCGTAGAGGACAAGCGATTAGCTCACTGCTTTTACAGTTTTATATATGGCTGAAGCCCTCGTCTGTTTAAATACTGACTTGGGGCGGGGAGGGGGGGCGGTGGCATTTACACAGTGTCAATAGATCCTAAGCATCTGTGCTAGTCACTATCCCAGAGATTTCACAGATTAGTGCTGCAGGCTGCATTAAAGGAAACTGTTCTGTTGCTGTGTGAAATAAGAGTCACGCTTCATAACATCATTACATGCAACCAGTATGTCGGCTGGCTGCCGCTACAGGCAACTTTAACAAGTCACTGCCATAAAACAGGTGTAGGGCCACTGTTGCTGGGAGGAGATCGCTCTGTTCCTCTGTTTTATTAAAACCGATCTGTCACACTCATTCATTTGGAAGTTAAGCCTGATTGCTTGTAGTTTGTAAATAGTATTTGTCTTCTAATGTCTTTTGTTCATCCTTTGCTGTTGATTTTCATGTCACTGCAATATGCAGGGTTCATACAAAGTCATTAAAGTTTGGAAAATGCTTAATTTGAAGGTTGGGAATATGCTTGAAATCAAATATTGGTTCAAATCTGTTAATATTTGAAACAGTCCCATACTCTAGAAATTAGCAAGCATTTAATAATTCTGATCAAAACTACAGTCAAAGTTAATATGTACAGCTGGTCAAAAGTAAATAAAGGGACATTATACATTGATTGCTGTGGATAAAAAGGAATTCTGTAAACTTTATTTTGTGCAATTGCATTTTAAGTAGCAATTTAGATGATAAAGGCTTCGAGAGTCTGGAAACTTTGATTTAGGAACCTTGAAAGTGCTTGAAAAGGGCTTGAATTTTACTCTTGGGAGGCTATACAAACCCTGAATATGTGAATATATGTACAACAATCATACAGAACAGGCATTTACATGATGAAAATCTATTAATTGATAAGGGTTTAATTGCTATAAAAATACATATTCTTGTGGTAGTTCTTATTATTAATATCCAAAAGCTGAAACTCCATTTGCAGCGATTAGAAAAATGAATCTTTGACCCATAATTGCAGGGTAAACCTTGTTAGATGTGATTCAATAGCAGGCTGCACACAGGGCAACGCTATAAAGTTTGACTATAATTTCTGGACTCCATGTGTATAAAACTGCATCCATGGATATTACATCAAGCTGACTTTTCATTGTATTGAGGCGAAAAAATAAAATAACAGCACTATTCATCAGATGCCTTTGGAGTTGGCTGTAGTTTTTCTGGAAGCGATGCTCGGGGTCCTGCACAGCAGACAAACAAATTAGCCTTGTGCCTCGGCTGTGCACGACATGTCTGAGTAATTCAGACCTCCACCACAGCAGACTGCACCAGTGACCATGTACTCTTGAAATGGCATCTGGTGGCTTCTCATATGTCCCTCACTGAAATTCTTCACACGTCACTGGCTGCAGCTGAGGGTGTACGAGACAGAATGCCACTTCAGCTGTATAGCGCACAAAACCCAGCCTGATGACAAGGCGTTTTGGTGACAAACGAGTGCTAATAGTGCTGTTTGAACTTCCCACTTGATTCGTCCATTCTTTTCAATTAAGAGAACTGACAAGCTGATGTCATACATGTCATACAAACCATATGAGAGAGGCGCTTCATGACATCACACCAGATTTCAAACAATGTGTATGTGTGGCATTACGTTGTTTAATTTACAGTAATGAACTTCTTACTTGTCAGTCTCATCATCCAAACTTTTCTTGCAGATCTGTATCAGAGATTTTCTTTTTAGACTTCCAACAAATTTAAGAACAAGCACACTTTTATTCGCATACACACTTGCACTGTCACACACAGACACATTACACACACACGCACACCATGAACACAGAAGTTGGACCGAAACCGGGAAAGAGAGTGCAAAAAAGATGAATAATCTCAAGCACACCCCCGCATCTTTCTCTTTCATGTAAAATAGCGCTACCTTCTGTCAAAACACAACCCACGGCCTCTGGGGAGCTCTCTAAATCTCTGGCCACATATTGATTTGACACCTCCATCTAAAGTTAGCCAGCACCCAGCAACCTCACAGCTGACCTCACTGCTATGATCCAAGCACCACAGATTGCAAACTGTGAAATTTAAACTTGAGAAGCCCGCATGCCTTAACTAAAGTGATCTCATGCACCACCACCAAATCAGTGGGTCTTCTGTGCAACAAAATGGTGTGGACAATGTTCAACATATGTTCAACTTTAAAGTCTTAATATGGTAAAGTATTCTGTAACTTGAGTATGTGAAACCGGATAGCACATTGAAGACCTTAAAGCACTATTTTAAGTCCTTTCATTGCTTTTTATTGTGTTCGCAACATATTTAGCCCTGGTAGCCTCCACGTGCAGGTACAGTTCATTACATAATTTATGCTACACCTTAATACTATTCGTATACCTGCTCACAAACTCCTATCTGTGATTCGAACAGTGACAATACAGCACACAGTGAATTCCTCCTGATTATTTTGGCAGGCACTGACATACAGACGGTACAAAGTTGGTTGTGATCCATTTCTCCTCTCTCCTCAGTACTTTCCTCATCCAACCTTCATTTTCGATGACAACCTACCTGCTCACAGGTCTCGGCGCTCTCAGCTCTGTTCCTTTGAGGCAGCAGTCTGGCCACACTGTGCCTGCTCCTAATTTTTGCAAGGTAATAGATCCTTCCAGCAGCGTGTGAGTTTCTGCTTGATGCTCCTCTGCTGCCCAGACCCAGTGACTGCCAAAAGCAGTTTAGGCTTTTTTGTATTTGTGGTTACTCCACAGACATTGGAGGTTGGGTGGGCGGTGAGGTAGGGGGGTACCATAAAGGGTGGGTCAAAGAGGGTTGAATAGCTCCTAAAGAATGAGACTCTTGGAATGGGCTATTTGTTTCCATAAAACTGATGTGGTGACACAAACGGATTATGTGTGTTTTTTTTGGTTTTGTTTTGTTTTTTTCTTCATGTGGAGCTGCCAGCATGAAGCCTGCATAGATATGCTTTCACAAGTTTAAGAACTGATGGGTGTGCTGTGTTTAAGTACAGACGTCCTTAATGTTAAATGTGAGCTTCATGTCTTGATGTATTGTATTTTATTGAATTATTGTTTATGTGACTGTTCATGGAAATAAAGTATTCAACCACAAGTCAAAACTTGGTGATGTGC
>OMLF01010970.1:28325-62196 GCA_900302615.1 Holocentrus rufus
TTGTTCCAAGCCACATTTTGAAAGAAGCAATCAATTCAAATACATATAAGATGCAACATATAAGGCAACAAGCATATGATCAGCAATATATTTGAGTATATAGGGCTGAATCATTTTTTTTTTTTTAATTATAGAACACACACTGGAGAAACCCGAAAGCCAATTGAACAGATGAAGGCTATCTGGTTGCCACTTTCACCAAAATCAGCCTTTCTATGAGCTTCAGTATTATTGGAATGATGTGATTTGTAAATCTTAAGCCTGACTCTCTGTCATCATTTTTAATGGAAGTAATGACTTCCTGACAAATATGGGAGGCACATATTAGTTACCATCTTGTTGACTGTAATTAATGCCACAGTAAATTCCTCGGGTCAATATTTCAAAGCCAAAATGGAGTGGAAATATTTAATAATGATGTTTATTAGGTGAAATTCATCATTTGTTGTCCAGTGCTCCATCGGGCCGACCTATAAAACAAGAGATAACAGATTGATTAGAATAACAGGACGGAGATTTACCACATTGAGTCTTAACAAGCTGGCTTAGATAATGCCATCATGTTCTCAATAAATACTCAAAATGTGTGTGTGTCATTTGGCTGTGTCCTTGGTGTGTTTACCACTTGAATGCTCTTTTATTGCAGACTCTTGCATTCATCGTGCTTCATATTAGTAGAGTTGTTATTTTATTTTAAGACATACAGTAAATGTTCCTGGCCGGTCTCCATATAGCGACTGAAATAGAGAAGTCATATGAAGGAGCGTCACATTGTCTCCTCCTGTTTCGTTGTTCCATGTTGAACCCGGGACAGCCGGCAGCAGAAAACCTCAACTATGACCATGAAAATTAACAAGTCAACGACAGCACACTGAGCAGTGATCCACACCAATGCTGCTCTCATTCTTCATCACCCATTAACTTCCTAATGTTTTAATGAGATAATAGAGCTACATTTAATGTTGCTATCAAGCGGATTGCAAGCATGACCATGATTCACATGAAAGCTTATACAGTATAAAGGTGGCATGATGACAAATTTTATACATAAAGCATAATGTAAATCATAGGCATACATGTTCCTCCACAGAGTTAAATTTTGCATTTTGTCCTTCAAATGTTCCTGCATTCCTGCATTTAGAACTGAATGATACTGCACACAGCCTGTAGATATTATGCAAGACTGACCACACCTCAGAATTATAGTAGATATTCACATGTCAAAGAGACAGGCATGCAGGCCAGCCTAAACTGTGTTCTTAAACCTGTGCAGATGCTCTTGCCTTCTTGCCCTAACAGTAAAACTGTTGAACTTTGCGTTCAGCAGCAACAACAATCATAAAGCTGTCACACTTGGAGAAATATGCTTTTAGGTATCATTTTCTTGCAGATGGTCTCGGTCTGCCTTGCCTTTGAGCGCTCCATGACTGCGAATATCAACTCGGTCGATCTACATTTCCCAGACTCTGAGGCGAGATGTGCTTTGCAGTTATGAAAAGGCATTCGTGAAATAAGAACATTTATTTGTCATATGGATACATGACATGATTAATACTATCTGATGTTTATTTTCAAAAGATAATGTCTGATATGTTATCACACTATCCAATACAATATGACAGTGGTGGCTTATGGTGACCAGCGTACTTTTTCTTTAAACATACCTTATATATTTTCTCTGCTGGTGAGTTACTGGCTTACTGGTTGACTGATATGGGAAGCTGACACCATCGGTATGTTCTGTTCATGACGATGTTTTATTGGCTGGAGGTGCAGTCAGGGTAGAGGTCTGGGAAAAGGGCGATGAGGAACATAAAATCTGGTGTGGCATTATATTGTGACTACTATGATATAGAAGCCCCAGCTACTAGTGCTTTGATCTAGCGAACTATAAATGATGTTGTTTCCTATACAGCTTTGTGTCTACAATCTAATAGTCAGGGAATGAGTTCTTTAAAAAGGTTTAATATGCCATAAACACATTAGATGTTATTATTAGATGAGATCATGGGCAAAATTAATGTAATGAATAAAAGTTGTGTTTTTGCTGTTTCAAAAAAACAGTAAACTGTCTTATTTGTGCTTATTTTATCAGTGCATTATTCAATAGATAAGGCACATTTTTCTAAAGTCAGATTTTATATGCAGTAAGTTGCCAAAGTAGGTATACAGTTCTTTCTTTTTTTTATCTGATTTACTCATTTTAACAAGATATTTCAAAATTCAGTGGTTTATCAATAATAGGTGTACCTGGAAAAGTTTAATATTTCATAGTACATAGTGAGTCTTTATAATTTATATAAAACTGAATTCAAACCTACAATTCAAATACCCAGTACATGTTCATATGTAGATGTAATAATATATGGATATGAATCTCAATTTAAGTCATGTGGTCACATTTAACAGCAAAAATAAGCATCTATTAATTTCTTTCTCTTTGCTCCAACAGTTGATTTCAAACTGGATTAGCTGCTTTGTGCTTTACATGTACTGTATAGTGCTCAGTGTCCCGTATTGACTGGACAATGACACTATGAAACGTCCAATCTTCACTAAACCTTTCATGTTAAACCTTGAAAAAATAATTTTCCATTTTGCACATCAGCAGTCTAACATGCAGTCCTGTGGAGGTAACAACCCCCATGAGTTAATATCTCACAAAACATGTTTCACAGTCATTTAAATATTATGTGCTTGCATTTTTAACTCAAAGGAAACAATGTAACTTAGTTAAACAATAAATAAAATCTCATTTAACTTTGATAATTTCAAGATTTAGTTTAGATTTCAGATTTAGTTACTATCCATATTTTACCTCATGAAATGATATAACTCTCTTTCTGGTGAACTATCTCTCTTACCTTAGTAATTTCCACTAATTTTCCTGGCCCACTCCTTGAGATAAACGGTGTCAGCAAATCTTGTGCCAGGTCCATTTCAACACCTTGATGGATGCTCTCATCGCATCCCGGCCACAGAATGAGGTCAGGGTCCAGGTTTGATTCTGTGTTCAGTTGTATAATTTAATATAACATGCTGGTCCAAGATGTCCCTCATATTGCCGTGACTTGCATCATTAGTTTCCTCCTGTGATAATCTGTTTTCTGAGCCCACTGGTTGCTTGACTTTCCTTCCAAAATGCTCCATATTTCACACCTTGAGGACTCTGGCATGGGACATTCCCTCTAAAGCTTCCTCATATAGCGCGTGTACAATGATGGCCAAATTCCTCGACCTAAATGCCAAGCTGCTCCTTATGACTGTCTGCATCTGTTTCTAATGGTCTGTCTCATAATTCACACCCCACCTCCTCTGGCTCCCTGTCAACTCACTTTCACTTCATTTGGCACTGGGATGCATTCATTGATATACCAGCCCTTATTTAGAATTTTGGGTCTTTCTCAGAATCTGCTTTCTCGAGCAGATTTGCCCATTTCAAGCCATCTCAGTCCCTGCTGTATTTTAGAAAGTGATTCTAGGTGGTTCCGTTTTGCTCGTTTCTTCATTTGGATTGTTTTTGCAGAAAAGTGTTTGAAAATTGCTGTGCAGTCGCAGTGTTGTTTGAAAATTACGGTCCAACTTCTGTTGTGACAAAGGGCAATTTTGCATTGAGAGGAACAAGACAGCAGTAACCCCCAAAGTCCAAGTCAAAGTCAAGTTGTGGCCTCTAACATCGCAGGCCGATGGCTGTGCTCCTCAAGTGATTGCGGCTGCACTGTTTTCGTCTTCACACTTTAGAATCGTGTCAGAATCAGGAAGACATTTCTATTAACCATGGATAGAGTTTTGAAGCTTTAGGAAGTGTGTCATGTGATCAGGAAAGCGAATACCCCCCAACCCTTAGCAGGCAAGTGGTTGATGAGGTCACACCATGTGTCTGATTTACCGCTCTGCTAGCTCTGCTATGCTGAAACACCCTGGTCACAACTCATAGCATATAAATCAGAAGATATTTTTGAATCCATTGTTGTTTAACAGCCGCTTAACAAAAGGTTATCCATGGGTTGTTTGAGTTTGTCTCTTTGTTCGCCATTCCATCTGTGCCTTGCCAGATTTCCATAGAGCAAAATTTATTGCTTCACGTCATGTTTAGGATGTCGCTTCGCACAAGACTGATATAGAATGTTTCCTTTCTGAGCTCACTAAACATAGCCTCAATTTTAATATTCAATATTCAAAAATATTATAGCTGTTGTTCCTTTGGTAACAATAGCATAGCCAGGTGCAGAAAAAAATGGTGAGGAAGTTGAAAACTACTGTGGTCTCAGATTGTCATTGTGGCATTTAAATTTAGCCTCCACCTAATCTCTGAACAAGGCAGGGTCGTATCCAAATACAGTAACTGAACCCTTTCCATTTCTTTAAAGCACAGACTTCCTTGAAGTAGAGGAGACAGCTAAACCTCTTACAATAACTCCACAGTCAGTGAATGCTCACTTTGCTGACTCTAAACTCAAGTGACATTCATCATGTCCCCGTCACGGACTCAACAGTCTTGAAAACTCAATTTTGACTGAACTATACTTTTAAAGGAATTATTTACAGAAAATGTGCTTAGAGACACTGACTGGAGCTGCCCTCGTGGCAAACGCTTATCACACTCAGAAAACCTGTGGCTCATTGTAAGTCAAGTGGGAGCAATACCCATGTGATGTGCCAATAAGGCACACAGTGAGCCGGTTACTTGGGCAATTTTTCAAGACAACAGAAAACAATTGCTAGTTTAGTTCATAACTTGACTTTTTTTCAATACATATAATACATTTTGCAAAAGAATTTATGAAAAGTATACATAACTATGACTCGGGATGCACTGATACCAAGTTTTTTATTTCATTTTGGAAACATTCGTGATTATTATAAACATTTGTGATTATTATCCATAGGAGGAAAAAAGTAAAATAATAGACCCAACATCACAGCTTTACACAGGAAGAAGAAAAAACACAACTAAATTGTTTATTATCAACAATTTCAAAAGTTTTTCAAATAAAACTTTTGCTTTAATTAAAAATTCAAACTCTGTCAGTAAAAGTCTTGTCACATCTGTCGCAGTCTGGGGTGCCAGCCTTGCATAGCTTGCACTCAGCACTTTTACTTTGTCTCTTAGGACAGACAGTTTCAACAGGCACAGCGTGTGGCTCAGTCCAGGTAACAAGTTTCCAGGTAACAAGCGGCTCGGCAGCTTGAACTGCGCTGCCTCTCTAGACGGCTGCTGATAAAAGTCCCGCCTCATTAGATTCTGACAATTCTGATTGGTCAGGTCATGCTGAAGTGACATTGGCGAGTGTTGCGGTGCCAACGCTCCGCTCTCAGCTGCGCTGCGGAAAGCTGGCGTTTTCAGCCACACCGCTCTGAAGCCATAGAAAACAACGGGAATCATGCTGCTGCCTGTGTGATCTTACTGGTTTCTGTTTGAAGCGTAAAATTATTCCAAATGGCTATCAGTAAGTTGTAGGGTATCACATGTTGGTAATTACACTTCCGGATCAGATCAGATGGTGATAGGTTACTGTTACTGATACCTGATCCAGCATTTTTGGCCAATATCAGTCAATTTCTGGTACATAGTATCAGATCTGTGCATCTCTAATTATGACGGCTCATTAGGGCTGTGGCCAAAGAAAAAAGAAATTTACGATTTATCCAAGCGGGTAAGGGGTGCTATTCCAAGAAGAAAACTAAAAATCTCTGAGAATAAAGTCAGAATTTTTGGAGAAAAAAATGAATTGAGAACAGAGATCAAAGATGGAGATTTATTGGTAAAAACTCAGAATTTCTCTCTCTGCTCTCTCTGAGGTTAAACTCAAATTATGGCTACATTCCTACATTTCCCGCCATGTCTGACTGACAGTGCCTGCTGTGGATGACCTTATCAAATCAGACTTTTGAATCAGATTTAGCAGTAAAAAATACTTTACTTTGGCCCAAAATAACCATATTATGAAGAGACATTGGTGTGATTTGGGCCTTTTTGAGATTAAATGGTGGTCAAGATGTGAAGCTTCAAAGGGCGCAGCATCTTAGGTGCTGACAGTACTAATGGGTCTGACGCACTTTACCATATGGTTTCATATGACAAACTGGAGCCATAAGGTACAGCAATTAATGGCCGCATTGATCATTTCAGCTGTTTTGTTCTATGGATGGAAGCTGATACATCAAACGAAGACTCCAAGCGCTCCATAGCCATTTTCCACATAGATCCTCTTCAGACACACCGGCCCCACCCAAGCATGAGAGGCATCACATTTAATAGTCAGCTGTAACCTTGGGGTCAGTATTTGTTGTGTGGGCTTCCATCCATAAAATAAAAAAACTGACACAATCAATGCCTCCATTAATCACCATACCATACAGGCTTCAGTTTATCACATGAATTCACTTGGCAAAGGATGTTAGCGATGTATTTTGATCCTGCCATATACCACAAATCATCTCTGAAATGTTTAATAGATGTAAGCAATGATGTGTTTGCATCTGTCAATTTGAAATTCCAAACAGGTATTCATTAACTAAATGAACCGTCAAATATCCGGTCTCTCTGGCTGCTCTTTGGACTGTGTTTTGATTCAGTGTTGCCATATAATTGGTACATCTGTACATGTATAAAGTCTGTCAATCGATAATATAACCAGCAGTACACAAACATATTTTTATGTGGATGCAAGAATATTGATACTAAAGTCAGTGTTAAATTATTGCATGATTGCAGGGTAGTAATTGTCTGCTTTGAAAAGTGTGAATATTTGTATCTTACACCTACCTATGTGAATCTGTTACTACAATGACGAGGCTGGCAATTGTATGCAAAACAACAAAAAAAAAGAGAGAGAGAGAGAACTGAAACCTACTTTATTATACATGCAGTTCTGGCATGTAGCAGGTAAACAGATGGTTTAACAGAAGTGTGTAGTCGTGTGAGATGAGAGATGATATCAATTACAAACACGTTAGCTGACAGTTTAGCAGAAATGTGAAATGGTCACATCTTGGCAGTTAGCCATTTCAGGAGTCGGAGCTGATGTGAACCTCTCACCACGACACATTCAGCTGAATAAGTTTGGGCTCAAAGATTAAGTTTAATGTAGGTAAAAGTTGGTATTAAGCAGGTAGGTAGGTTTAAAGTAGACTATGATGTAATTGGATTATGTTTAATTTCAAAGAGCAGTTACCCTTTAACCCTAGTACTATACAAGACATACACTACTGTTCTATACTGTACCTCATGTTGGTCCCAAAGCTTAAACTTGACAATAAGTATTACATTTATGAATTATCATCAATATTTTGATTGGAAATCCTTATTCTTGAATTCTCCATTAATGAGTAATATTTAATATTTAAAAGAAACACTAATTTCCTCATTCTATACCAGTCATGCTTTGACTATGACTCAAATATAGCAGTGATTGTCCATCAC
Source organism: Holocentrus rufus (assembly GCA_900302615.1). Classification (NCBI taxonomy): domain Eukaryota; kingdom Metazoa; phylum Chordata; class Actinopteri; order Holocentriformes; family Holocentridae; genus Holocentrus; species Holocentrus rufus. Next base: position 35,752 of record OMLF01010970.1, read on the forward strand.
AAATATTGTGTGTATACAATATGCTTTTTAGCTTAGTAGTTAAGATTAACCAATAGTTAACTTCCATTCATGTTGAAAAATGTGAAAAAAAACTGCTCTGTGAAACATGAAAAATGCAATACGCAGGCTATTCCATTTTGTGAATTCTTGGTTGGCAAGTCAACAATTGGCGAAAAGATGCACCAAAAGTAGAAACAAATGGAGCACAAGCTACAGTAAGCTGCTAGCTGCTAGCTAGTGCACTTTCATCTCGGCAGAGTGCTCGGCAGTTAACAATAACTGGACCCAAAAACCTCTTTGAGCTTTGAACACTGAACACGTTTGTTCTTAATACACAAATTTGAAGTGATTATGATGAAGTAAAACAGTAATTTTAGTGAATGTACATGCCAGTCAAGTTCAGGCTTTTTCACAAGATGGAATTACCTGTGTGCAATGACTTTCACAGAGCAGTTTTTTCACATTTTTTGAACATGAATGGAAGTGAACTGGGGAAAGTTATCTTTGACTTCTAAGCCTACCTGAGCATATTCTGTAAAGGACTGGTGTGGTCCTTTAAAGTCTTCTTTTTTTTTCATGGTGTTGAAGAGTCCCCCCTAGCTTTGGGGAATCAGGTTCTCCCTGGTATTTTCTCTGCATCATGTGTTGTGCCTACTGAGAGAGGGTTGGGGATAACTGAGATGTCTCTATTTCTAGCCAAGGAAAGATTTGTTTCATTTTTCAGCGCCACAGTAGAATAAGACAAGGTATTACCTAAAATTCTTACTCTCATATGGGGATTTTAGGTGCCATTTCCCTCCCCTCACCACCCACAGCTCGCTTAGTCGCCCTGAAGCATCTCAACTGTTCCCCCTGGCCCTGACCTCCCCTGTCTTTCTTTGACCATGGTGATAAACCCCAGGCTATGCCTGCCGTACAACTCATAGTGGACTCATAAAGGTGCCACCTGTTGCCTGCAGATGCCGGAACGCTTTACTTGGAAAACTGCAAACATGGCGCTACTCAGTTGACTTGACCCTCCTAATATCCTCTTACTAGTGACATATGTCCAACTAATGCCAGTCAATCCATGGCCTATGCAAGATACATGAAATGTGAAAAAAGGTTAAAGCTGGTCGGCCCATGGCTTGCCATTCAGTAGTGTGAGATCAACTCAGTCCTGCTGTAATAGACCAGTGCCTGGTCTATTACAGTGAGGAATGTGAATTACCCCTCCCCTAAGCCCCCTGTAATTGTATCCCCTGACACAAGATTGTATCCAAAGCTTAAACTAACCCAGGGTTGCTGATAACAACAACATTACCAACACCACCAACGACGACGACGACTACAACAACAACAACAACAACAATAACAACAACAACAACAACAAACAACAACAGGTCTAACTCAGGCTATTTGAATCTGAGTCGTCTGCCTGATAACTTCGGTCCACACCAAGGGCAGTCATCTGTAACTGTTAAAGCAAGTGTCACATATACAAATGATGAGGAAACATTGTGCACTGCAAAATACATCCACCTTATTAACTGATGTAATCTTGCAGAGGCTTAAAGCTTATTTTTTTCCTTCTCCTGCCAGGATGTTGAGATAAAAAAAGAGAAGAAAAAAAAAAAGGCTTTGAACCAGATTTGTCAATACGAGATTTAAAGACGTGCCAAGATGGACATTTTTTGCACTGTGCATCTTTAGTACTAGAAAGACCATTGAGTTTTGGCAGCCTAGGGGAAGACCAGCAAGCTGTCAGCTGAAATATAATTCTAACCAACTTCCTTGCTTTATTTAAAAAAAAAAAAAAACAACAACACTGGTTAGTACTGAAAGTGGGTCTCAGAAAGAAGAGGATTTTGAATGCTGAGATTTCGGTTTTAGATAACAGATCAGCAGTCAGTTTGTGTTGGAACACGTACATGCTTGTGTGCAGATGTCTCAAAGCAGTGTTACAGGAGCCTTGATTAAAAGAGGACCATCGTCAGCACGCTCAGCAGGTAGTCAGATGATCTCAGTTGTGATGAGTGAGGGCTGTGGATTGTTGACGTGACAGAATGTAATGAGGACGGCGCAAAACCTGGACTTCTCAAATGGAAACACAGGAGGTGGTGTTACGTTGCTCCTGACATCCCTGTTTAGTCATCTCAACTCATTCTTTACTGTGCGTCTAAGCAGCTTTGCCTTTTGAGGCGGCACTGTTGATGAACAGTCGTTTAATTTAGAGGAGAGGTATAATGTTGGTAACGCCAAGCAGGAGCAATGAACCTCTTTCAACAAAGATACTCTAGATTAGTTTCCACTAAATTAGTTTGCACAGACAAATAGCCCATGCAAAAATGGCAACATATGTGTTTTGACAATGAATTATGAGTTGAATTTTTATTTCACAGATGTTGTGAAATAATTATAATTACCCTCAGTAATTTCCCCCAGCACGAAATTTGGTTACAAATTAAAGATGATCCGAAATGGCTCTCACAATTTGTCCCCTTGTTCTGTTTCTGTCACATTTGGCAGGTTTACAAAGTGCACTTAATGTGAAAAACGAAAGCGTAATTGCACATGAAATCTTTGAACAAATCAAAGAACTTCAACCCAGCCTTAATTGCAAGCTCTATTGCCCAAGCTTGGTGATAATTGCAGTACATGGGGTTGTAATTACATATTTGGAATCTGCTCACTCATTAAAGTCAGACATTGTACAAGCTATTCCAGGGAAAAGCTAACACCCCAATGTTTATTAATGCCCAACTGTTCCTTGGTCATCCATCGGCTGATGCCATTTTCCCTAGATTGAATTCAACAATGCCAAGTAGCAAAAGATCTGAGTACTTAATGCAGTTAAACCATGTACTCCAGTGGCCATATAACTGTGGAATTACAGACTTCATATTGCTTATGACTACCAACAAGCGTTCAGATGAGGATTGTCATATTTTCATGCCCTAAGCTACAGTGCATACTATCATCCGGCTTGTTGGAAGTGAAACACACCTTGTACTGATTTATTACAGTCATGCTTTTGAAGCCTTAGAACTCACCACAAGTAAGCAACTTCATTCATTTTCTCAATGCTTTTAAGGGTTGGGAGGAAGGCAGGGAAACACCACGGACAGATCATCAGCACATCACTAATACTGGCAGATACAATCTCTATAGGCAATTTAGAGTCCCTAATCCACCAGACTTGCATGTCTTTGGATTGTGGAAGAAAACCCACATGAACATGGGGAGAACATGCAAATTCCACTCAGGAAGGACCAGAGCTAGAGACCGAGCTGTGTCTTTCCTCTTCCCTGAGTGACTGTACTGCCCTGTAGGCTACTTTGCTTGTGATTATCAGTCAATCAGCCATTTTATCAGTGTTTATGTATCAAACTACTCTGAGTAATCTCATTCACTGTAGCCTAAATGGAAAAATGAAACAACAACAGCAGTGACCTACATGGAAATCCATGCTCAGCACTCCCGCTCTTGGATGGGTGATGGATTTGCGCTCTGATGTCACCGCCAAAGGATCAGCATCTTAGGTTCTACTGGAATCAACTAAAAAAGAGAAACCTCACTCTCATCCTCAAAACACACACTTGCTGACAACTAATGAGACTCTTCTGAGGTAAGTGGGTCAAATTTTGGTCTGTGTTTAGCAGTTAGCCTGTGTTTTGACCTATTTCTGCACCTGCTTCATGTATTGTACAGAGTGGAGATCTGAGTTTTGATTTATTTCGCCACAGCATGACAATGTCGTGTGTGAAATGACAATGTGCTATATTTGTATATGGTCTAAATTGCAGTGTGTGTCTTTGAAGCAACGTCTTCAGTATATCTCAGATGCCATGCCCATGCCCCTGTGACTAATGATGCTACCCACAGAGACAGCCAGTAGGAAACATACCTGTTCACTTCGAGATTCATTAAACTTGTGATATTCTGATAATTATCTTTTATCTAATCATCTGGAATACCCACTCTGCCACTAGGTTCTCCCTCTCCGAAACTGCCAAGATGATGGATGATGCATTGGTGCTAAGCGCTTGACCCTTCAACAACCCGACTCCTCTTCAGCAGTAAACAGAGGCGCCTTTTGACATCAAAGCCGCCAACAGATTCTCGCACATACAGCCTCTTCCTTTTGCTGCAGCCGTCTTGCTTTCCAAAGCAAGACTCCCCAAGTTCAATGATAATCTGCAACATTTCGCATAAATGTCTGTTTTGCCGCTCCTGCTGATGAAAATTAGGAAATAGTGATTCAATCTGCACTAAGTTTATGAAAGCTTTTACATTTGCTGATCTAAAGGTCTTTCCTGGTAAAAATCCTTGAAGTCTGTGTCGGTGTTTCTGGCAGCATCAGCAGTGGGTTTGTGGGGAATAAATAGAAGCGGGACTGGTGGTTTGCATGAGTGGCAATAGTCACCATGACTGACAGAAAATGAAAAGAGCGCCACCTACAGAAACCCAGGACTTCATGCAAAAAAGAAGATATAGGGCACTGGTCGCGCGGTTTGATTGACAAGTGATCTCTGGGAGGTGAGGTGCAGAAACCCCACAGCAATCATCCCAGAGCGCCAAAGATGTCACCGAAATCAAAAACAAGCTGAACTACTTTAAAGTGCTCAGATAGCGTTTCTTCAAAGATCTTCAAAGTGACGGTTCTTTTCGGAGTAGGTGTAACGAAACAGGTTTGAACTTTGTGAAAATTTTAATTAGTCCTTAGATATTTGTTTTCTGGAAAACACACAGGCGCGCAAAAAGGAGGAAATTATTTATCTTTACTCTTTTGGCTATCTTTACACTTGATTATTACATCCCATCATTACATTGTTTTACTTCCACAAAACATTAGATCATATCTATTTTCAGGATATCACACTTCATACGATATGAAGTCCCTCTGTCGAGGTTTCGAAATTAAATTTTTGTTTGACTTTATTATTTTGTTTCTCCTCAGTCTCCATGGATACTCCACATGCACCACAGAGAAACAGTCTTAATCAAAGTACATTTTTCAAGAAAATTTACTTTTAGTTATTGTACTACTTGTTTTCTTATATTGTGTTGATGGATTGCATAAGATAGATAGATAGATCAATAGATAGATAGATCGATAGATAGATGGATAGATGCTGTCATTGGATGTTTACATACCGTACATGGCAGTATTGATTAACTGGACAACTGTTTTTGAACTTGACTGGCTCACAGGGTAAATGGATATGGGTATGGGTCAGTGCATACTGGGTCAGGGGAATAGAATTTGACCTGTTCTGACCTGTCAGGATCACCACCTACAGTATCTCTGAGACATATTCACCTCTCTGTTACACCATACATCACTGTACATCAGGACACTGAATTGCTATTCATCAATGGATCGGCAGATACAGCTTTCTCAGAGATTATATAGGCATTGGAACCAATGTTGTAAAAGCAGACTGCTGTATTCATGCATTTATCATGAGCCAACACAGTCATTTGGACCCACAGAGTTAGACTCCATCAGCAGCAGATATGGAGCTGAGGCATTTGCTTTTGTGTGCCCTGCATATTGCCAGGCAGAGTTTAAAATAGGCCTGTGAAACTGATCGTCAGTGCTGAGCAGCAGTGAAAACCACGTGGCTCGGGTTTCAGCTAAGAGATGGAATGGGGACGAGACAAAAAGGGTGCTGGCAGCATTATGAAATGACATTAGGTAACCTTTTGAAACTCAGTGATTAAAAGATGAGAAATTTCACTTCCTCCCTATGAAGTCCGGAACATACAAAAACTGAAAACAGGCTTGCTTTGATTTTATTGAAATGTATGATTTTGTGTCTCATATTGCCACTAGATGGCATTGTTATGCTTTATTGGCTGGCACCCTCCCTTTGAGGACACGCACCCACCTCCCTCAAAAAATGAGATGAGCTAAATACATTAAAAACACAAAGTTGAAGAGTCATCTAGAGCGCACTGATCACGATTTATAGCCCCTGAATTGCAGTGTGGGTTTGAGGTACAGCCTATACTGTGTTGATGCAGTGGTATGACCATTAAGTATTGATTGCATTATGAAATTCACTTAGATGAGAAGTGGTATCTTGGAATATGTATATTCATATAGAGAAGGAATTCCATTTCTTAATGGCCATCCATTTCTTATAGTGGGCATAGATCAGTTAAAGTGTGTTCAATGCAGAGGTAAAATTGGATTGCATTGCCAGGGGGAAACCATTTGTTTTCTTTGTTTCATTTTTTTTCTTTTCTTTCTTTTTCCCCTCCTCCACTACAACTCCACATCAGGAAGCCAAAACAAATGCTGTTTTTCATATTACATGAAGCATTTCTGAATATGGTCTAAGTAAAGCAGTTGGCATTGAATGACAATTTATAAAGTCTGTTGTATAAAATAAAAATTTGTAAGGTACCAATCTTCACAGAGCAAATTCTTCCCTCATGAATAAATAAATACATAAATAACCACAGGGAAACTAGACTAGTCTAGACGAGATAGGGCATGACAAGACAGGACAAGATAAGACAAGACAAGAAAAGACAAAAATCATTTTTATAACAATTTCCAAACTGTAAATCAATTATGTAAATGTTGTGAAGTCTGTAAACAGAGCTTTTTGTACTTCAGGACCACCCTCTCCAACTGCAGCAAGGACCTAGACAGCTGCTGGATGAAAGGATTTTTTTTGTTTGTTTTTTGAGAGAACATTTTGAAGCCTACAGCTTCAAAGGAGGTCATGCAGGGACATGGTAGAGGCAGCAGAAAGATGCTTTTGAAAGTTTTACTTGTGACGAGTAGAGTCGTTTATTCACATTAAGTTATCAAACAATAGGTATTGAAAAGTTTTCACACAGTGAGGTATGACTGCATTATGAATCACCCCACAGCACACTTTTAAGCAGATTAGGGTGTCTTTCTTTTCAAAGAAGGGAAGACACTATTTGAAGAAGATGTGAACTTGTTATTGCTTCTGCTTAAAGGATAGTTTTTTTGTTTTTTGTTTTTTTTTAACCCAGACCTCATTACAATGTCTGGCATCATTTAGAATTGAGCAAGAGCGCAACATCACTGATCGCTGTAGTCTAGAGGAACTTAACAGCTGAGCTGCAGCTTCTCACTGGTCTTCAACACAGTCCAATGGGGCAATAGTTTACCTCTTCAAAATCACAGTATATCTCCTTTGCCAAAACAGGGAGCTCACAGCACAGTCAGACATGCCTTTATATGCAAAAATGGTCTCAAACCATGCAAGGTTGTAATGAATTTATTTTGCACTTCTGCAAATTGGCTCCATCCAAGTTTCTTTTTCTCAGTGACTTGATTTATCTAGAAATAAGATGATGTAGGTAATGCTAGCATGCTGAGTGTTATCACCTGTGACTAGACAGCGAGCTTTTAGTTTTTTAAAAGGTGATACCGCATAGTTTAAGGCTTCACAAATGATATAGAATTTTGGAAAATGATGATATTTTATCATCATCATCAGGCTTAAAATAGGCTGATCAAATGATCTTTCTTTTCTTTTTTCTTTTTAAGACAAATACCAATTCTCAATACCAATATTCAATAGACTATTTTAACAGCTTTTGGACATGAAATAGCAGTTAAACACAGGTGTTATCAATGACATTAATGAAGGTTCCATTCCATTTAGGTGTAACAGAGCCAGGGTCCTGCTATTTTTCATGCTTAATTAAAGTCGTTAGTAACACCTGTGTTTACCTGCTATTTCCTGTCCAAAAGCTGCTGTGAAAACTGTTATATATATCTTCAAATATGAAAATTTCTATTAAAAAATAAACAATAAAACTATTACTAGAGTACATCTTTTTGATGAAATATTTGAATAAGCAAAATAAAAAGATAAAGAGAGCTTTAAAAACAAAGAGCTAGAGAATAACCTCTTTCATATCAGAGAAGGAAGACATGGACCCACTTTTCAGATATTCAAATATATCGGTAAACTGATGAATTGTATTCAGTCTAATCCTAGGCTTAAACAGTTGAATTGGACTGTCCTCTGCCCAGTGAGAAGCTACAGCTGTGCTCTGTACCGGTCTAAATGATATCTATGTTTTAATAAGGTCTGTGTCCAAAAAAAAAAAAAAAATCATGTCTTTTAACAGATAACACTGCAAAATGTTAATTTGCTGGCATTTAAAATAATTGGGTTAGAATGCATTTCTCCTCACCCTGAACAGCAGTATGCTGATTGGTGGTGCATTATGCAGTACCATGAGACCCGAAGAGAGATCCTGTCTAACCAGCTCTGCAATGTGCTGAACTCTGTCAAATATCCCTGACCATCTACACTACCCCACCATACTGTGCACTGTAATTTGGCTGCTACTGCACATTGCTGTGTTATGTGCCTGGTGGCAGAGGGATGCGTTGATAGAATGCCCTTATACTGAAGCATCTCTGCTGAAGGCATGCACAGACTCCCCATGACATGGTGACTGATGAAAATTCAGCAAACCTTATATGTTTGAAGCAAAATTATGTGCTATTTATACACCCACAGCCTCTTGCTTTTTCTTAGCTTGTTGACCTGTTTGATAGCCAACTGCACTGACATACTAGCTCAAACCACCTTCGAATCATACCCAAGCTATTTGGTATATATCACAGGCAACCCTAAGTACCAACAAATAAGCCCAGGCAAAGCAGTAATTCATCATGCGATGCTTGCCTGTTATATATATCTCTGTCTTGGTCACCATAACTCTTCCTTATAGTAGCCGTTTGAGCAGTGCGGTGTTACTAGGGACAGGAGCGATAACTCTGGTCTAATAATGGGCCTCTGCGCAGCCGCGATGATGGACGAGCCCCCCTTGTAGAAATATATTCTTAATAAAACACACTTCTTCAATAAAAAGGTCCTGTCTGCAGAAAGCCTCTTGTGGGGGAAAAAAAAAAAAAAAAAAACTCAAGAGACTAAAAAACCCCACTCACCTGTATGTCTAAGCAGCCCAAGGTTGTCAGCATGCAGAATAATTTGTTGTCCAATTTAGGTCTGAGAAACCTCCACAGCGTGCATTTCATTCACTGCCGGTACGCACGTGTTAGCCTGACAGAGCCAGAGGTTTGCTTCATGAGTGATTTTCAGAGCCATTTTTATTTTAAAAAATCTGCCTGCCATTTGCAGTGCTTTCAACAATGCGTGCTGCCCTGCACGCTGTAGCAAACGTAACTAGAAGATTGCAGGGATTTCCTTATTGTCATGTCCCAGTTGATTAAACCGCCCCAACCTTGCATATATCTTTTCATCATCTACAAAATATGATGCAAATGTGAGTGATTGAAATAGGGCTTCCCATGCCATTCTGTTTCTCAATCTCTTTATTGCCATTGTTATCATTTTTTTTGCCATTACTTTGCACCAGTTCTACCCAGCAACCTCATCCTTTGCTGGGGGAAAATAGTGGTCATCATTTAGGCTAATGTCCTTAAGTCTCCATCTCAGGCTTTGCTTGAGTTACACTGAAAGCCATTCATCTGGCTTCAGCTGATGAGCTCTCTGACATGCCTCATCGTAATGGCCCTGTGAGATACTTCCCCTCTCTGCCTCTCGCTGTGGATCAGGTAGAGAAAAGGGCAATTGGAATCTGGATGAGAAATCAGATGGCCTTTTGTTACTTGACCTGTCAACCCCATCTCCAGGCATGTGAGTGGTATTTTGGTAGTTACAGAGCCAGTACCATGAGGCATCCAGTGTGTGCTGTATACCATTCGCTGAATACTCCTCCAAACTGCGCCTTCATTCCTTGAGTGAAAGCAAAGAGCAGGACAATGTCCAGCAGCTGTTACAGTACCTGGTTACACCTTTATCGAGACAATGGTGGACTTTTGTTACAGGGAAGCCACCTTTCTCTGAAGTATGATGGATTACCAGCTTAGGAAATAAATGATAGGTTGTGGAGCAAATAAGAAAAGCAGAAAAAAAAGCTCTTGCACAATTTACGTTTTGTTTTTTTATGTGGGGGTAGGGTTGCTCATTCAGTGCCTTCTTTCGCCTGGGCTGTTTCCGACCTCGGACAAGGCAATATGGAGTGAAAACCAAATATGTGTGTGCAATCTATCACCTTCCATCATAACATCCATTCATCCACTGGTCTGGCCGATCTAATGCCAAACTTCCCTAGTGCATTAAACAAAGCAAAACAACAACAACAACAAAAAAAGTCACAACACGGCAATAAAGCACAGCCATAAGAAAAAAGAAGTGTCTCTAGGAAATGATCAGTGAAATTCATCAGTGAAGAACTTTTATCGCTGAGGTTTAATGTCTAGGAGGTCCTTTAAACTTACATTTCAGACATATATTACATCTGAGTGTCTGCCCCATGCAGGCAGGTGAGACTGACAAGTGCAGCCCTGAGGTCAGAGAGTAAGAAGCTATGATATTACGTTATTGTAGACAGCAGTGAAAAAGTAATCTCTTCAGGCTCTCTGCCTGTCACACTGTGCGAGCAGTGGTACTGCACTTACTTTAGGCTCCCCAAGCAAAAAAAAAAAAAAAATCTTGATCACATCTGAAGTGTAACTTTTATAAAGAATAGTCTCCCAGTCCTAGATTCCAACGGACGATTTTTGCACCTTTCATAGCCGGCAAGAGCTCCTTCCCTCTGAAATTGACTGGGACTTTTGACAAATGACTATGCAATTGGTCATGCTGCTGCAGCATACACATTCATTCAGTATCAGTGTGGAGGACTCGGTCTTCCAGCATGTTGTCTGCTATTAATAAATCCAGTCCATACTCACAGTGAAAAGTCTCCATTTTGTTCTAGGCCGTGTCAGAGATTTAGGCACAGCGCGTTTGTTGTAAAGCATGATGTCACTGTGCGCAACAGCAAGCAATGTATATACAGTGAGAAGTGTGCGCTCTGGCATGTGAGGTCCAGGTGATTGTAATGTATGTGGATTATAAAAAACATGGGATCCATTTTAATTTGATTCATTTTATTTATTTTCGCAGGTTGTTTTAATGGTGTTTACTGGTGGCCTATGTGCTGAGGAGTTCTGGGACTACTTTATGCGACAGAATGTTATTCATATCATGTTAGTGGGACCAATTAGGGGAGGATTCAGCAACAGTTTCAAACAACAGAGCATGCATTTATTTCTTTGTTGTTGCAGTTCACATAATTGCAGCATCATTATTTGATCGTGAGCTTTATCATCAACGTCTATTCTGTATCAAATGGTTCTGAATTGAAATACTCCAGGCACTGTACCGCTATGTGCCGCGATACTAATTAAACAATGCCCGTCTTTTTATTTATTTATTTTTTTTCCACCTGGGCGAGCTGCCTAAGAACAGACTTTTATACACAGCACAGCGCTGATACAATCACACCAGGGATCTTCCCCGTGCTACTCCACTTCGGCACAGTTAACTGCTGCACAGCTCCATGGCTGAGCAGCAGCAGGGGGTTCAGAGCCTTGATCAAGGGCAATTTGACAGTAATTGTTACTCATTCACTTCCCCCACCCATGTGTGTAGATTATGAATCATAAGTCCATCTGATCATGCGTTCGACTGTACGTGACGTCTGAAAATCTACACTTCTCTGGTGTCATTTGCTTTTTTTTTGCGAGTTAAGGTCTTCAATCATTAGAGCTGGATGAAAGCAGTTCGTCAGCTACAAGGACTCATGATTGTACTAAAACAAACCCAGCAGGGAGCCTCTCCAAATAGCTGACAGGCATTACGGTAAATTATCCCAGCACCTGCAGGCTATTAAGAGAAGGGCTTGGATTCCCACCGCACTCCCAACTCAAGCTTACTGTAGGTCATTTGACAAAAGATCTAATATTGGACAGGAGTACTGGACAAGATGTATACAAATGAGCTTATCACAGCCCTGTTAATCTGGCCACTTTGATACAAGGAAGGCAATTTCTGATCTATTCCTTTCAATAAACACTAAAGAAACTTCACGAAAGAAGACTTTTTCTGCTAAAATTATATTTTCAATCATCATACAAGACTTGGACTTATCCCTGATGTGCTGTATATTTCCCTGCTCTGTGTATAAAAAAATACTGCTGCTTCTTACTAAGGTAAGATAACGATATCTTCTACTACTATACCATTTCAGGTCACTTTCAATTGGAATCACACAAATTTAAATAGAACCAAGACAAACAACATTGATTCACTGATCTACTCGCAAACAAAACTGGGTTCTATGCCATCGGTGAGAGTTATTTGTAATCTATACCCTCTAATTGGATAGTGATGATGCATTCAGACCATGGCCGCTTCCATTGTCTGGTTTGCTCCATTGTACTATCAGCAGTGAGCTCACGTTATAGTATGTGCTTATCCCCCCGGGTTGAATTGAAGTGGCTGTGGGCTGAGGCACATGTGTCTCCAGTATCTCAGTCACATATCAGTCATGTCTGTCTTAAATGACAGATCTCGGTAGATAAAGACGTAGTGAGACAGAGAGAGATGGGGAACTGTAGGGAAACAGAGGGGGGAGCCATTTATTTGCCTCTGTCTTAGATCAAATAGCTCCGCGCCGTCTTTGCACTTATTCCCGGCACGACCTCTTAAGCAGGTCTATAGGAGGTAATATTTATTGGCAGCACAATTTTCAAACTGAGCCCAGACAGGCAGAGCACCAGGAAACGTGTAGGGTTGTCACACCATATAAGGGGTGAGTGGAGTGAGGCTCAATGATTTTGTATGCTCTCTGAACTTTCACGAATTCATAGCAGCTCCCTGAACTCGTTTCCTTGAGACTTTTCAGAAATTCTGTGAGATTTGTTTAGCTTTCATGGTGTTTTGAAACGTTTCAGAGTCCTCTTTGGAATCCTTTGCCGTGCTTTTAGAAATTGGCTCAGAATCCATTGGAAAGCTTAAGATATCATAACCCAGCGATCCCTGCCTACTGAACATTATTTTTAGGGTTTCAAGAAGATTGTTGTGTGCCAAAAAATGCGTTTTGACCGTACAAACAATGGCACAGCGCAACCTAAATGAATGAATGAATTGATAATCATAATAATAATAATAATGAACATTCTTATCCATGCAGCATGCATTGGTGACTGCAGTGCTAATTGGCAAACATTATAGCTGTTATTGGCTTTCATAGACTGTCTACCTTGGATGATAAAACAACACAAACAGGTGTCAAAATAAAAGCACATACTGTTTGCAGGTTTTTATTCATTTATCAATTTAACACGCATTAAAATCCTGCCGCTTAACTTGAACTCTTGCTTACCATTACCTGAGTCAACAGTCTGTGATATCATGTGCATCACTATTTTTCATATGGGAAAAAAACAACAACAATAAAAATAGGATTCACTGGAATAGTATACAATGCAATAAATAGAAATTCAACTCCCAGTATTTTCAGAGTAAGTGCTGGTGTTCTTGGTGCCATAGTTTATTTGATCACTGGTCAGGATTGCCAAAACAAATCATTATAATCCCTTAGACACCATGCAGATGGCTGTTTATAATTAGGAGGCTGAAATATGTCACTTTTATGAGTAATGTATTTTGCTCTGCTGTAGAAGTGTCGGGCGCGCACACAACAACCAGACTGCATCCTCTTATTTCTCAGCCTTAATTGACATATCAACAAGGACTGGTGTGGTTAAGATGTTGATAGAAGATACAGTGTGGTCACTGCGTGTGTGTGTGTGCAGCGCTGCAACTTATAGCCTAATCAACTCTTCATATTAGTTTTTGACGGGTGCAGAATCTTGGGTAAGCCATTATCTTTTATGCACTCGTCTCTTTTTGTTGAGTATGTCCTCAGCCGTGTGAGGAGAGACATAAAAAAATAAAGTTTCTCTTTGTTTTTGTCACTGGGATCCTAAGAGCACAGACTAAAAGCCTTGGGGCAAATAAACTGGGAGAGAGGCAGGCGCGTGTACTTATTTGAACTCATCAGGACTGAAAACTCCAAACAATTAAGTTGGATGAGCCTTGATGAGACCCTCTGTCAGACCCTCTGCATGGGAGGCACTTTGTAACTAACAGCACTTGTTACAGCTTGTGAAACATACCTTTGTTTTTGTGTTTTGAGATCCTTTTTGGGCCCAAATGCGAAACCTGCTTGTGGTTTTCCTTTCCACACTGAAAAATATATAGTGCATCTCTTAAGTCTAAAATCACTACATAGTCCTGCACCAAGGGAAATAGTGCACATGTATGCATATGCACACAAATCCACATGCACAATAACGCAGACAAAGACAAAATACCTGATTTGGTTTGATTTGATTTTGGTTATGCTAAATTTGTAATTACAGCATCCCACTCCATGAGGTCAGGAAGAACAATAAAAGCAGTCCAGGATATATAATAATCATCATAATCAACACCTGCGCAGTGTATAAGCCTTTTATCTTTTGGCTTGCAGAGTGGCAGGAGTTTAAAAAAAAAAAAAAAATCAAGTAGAGCTTTATAAATGGGGCAGGCATGCGCCTGCTTCAGAACAACCGTGTTTTAATATTAATCTCAATAGTTGCACCAATGGAATTATTGTTTCTATTGCAGCAAAGTGTGTTTCAAGGAAGCACCACAAGGCTTATTCTTGACAACGAACATACCACAGCTTATAATCTTCATGATTTGGTGCCACTGTGAAAGAGCAAATATCTTAATCCTGTTTGATGGAAAGAACAAGGTCTCATTAGCATAATCAAAGGGGTTTTGCTGTCACTGAGATTCTTCAATCTTGCTCAGTATTGACTGGCTGTATTGAAGTATGGAGTGGGCATAACAGGAACAGAACCATGGTGGCTATCTGCCTAGAAAAGGGGAGGGGGGAGGGGGGACTTAATTGAAATTGGTCAGCACTTTCCTCCCTTGCATCTCCTGCTCTCTTTATGGATATATTTCTCCACCAGTGAGCACGGTACTGTATCTACACAAACTGTCTGGTCACGGAGAGAGAGTTTCCTCCCTCTGCGTGACCAGACATCCCTCTCGGCTCATAAAAGTAGAATGCTCGCCTCGCCTGTGCATAACATTTACCTATGTAGAGCGCTTTCTCTGCCCGTGCATCCCATTGACCTACAGTGTGGCCGTGAGGAGAAAGTTAGAAAGGGCTTACAGTAAGTCATGGTTTTGTAACCGTTTCAGGGGAGAGAGTTCAGTTCCACCTAGGAGCTGACCTACTTCTCGGCAAAGTCCAGCCAATTTAAGCACCCGGCTCTGTCCTTTCTGGGAGAAGACAAACGTGATCTTTGCCAAGCGTTCATTTTCCAATCGCGTTGTATTCACTCCACATAGAAGCTGCTGCTTACTTCGTTTCCTAATTTCTTTCATTTTGCACGCCCTATCACCGCTCTAATCCCCTCCCGTGACTTCTTTTTTATTACCATTCACATTCTTTACCTTGACTGCTTCATAACAGGACTGTGTGAGGGTCAGACCACATGTAATGTCAGACCACATCTGAGCCCAGAAACCTTTTTACTGTGTTGAAGGTAACGTCTGTAAATGTCTTTTCATTCTAACTATTCACTGTCGCCGTTCTCAGTTTCTTTGTCAGCTTATAAATAACTATAAAATTCACCATAAATCTATATTTTTGTAATCCAGGAGAGAGGATGATACATATGAGTTTAAAGGTCTTATTACAAATTCCTACTTATTTCCAGTAGAGGTTGATAAAGGTCATTGAGTGCATAATGTTCCTTTAAAGCCTCCTACACTCACCTCATGACCTCAGTCATTTTTAAAGCTCTTCCTGTAACAGTGATTTCAAACATGGGCTTGCAAGTAATACCCTATTCATATGGTGGTGGGTTTATTCCAGTTTCCCAGCAGGAAGTGCACATGAACAGCTGATCAAGTTGTATAATCAATCAGGTAAATCGGAATTCTAGATTTGTCACGAATTGGCCCAGTTGTGACGTTTCTGTGAGTTCAGTTTTCATAAGTTTTGTGTGAATGGTAAGAAATTTGATCTGAAAATACCTCTGAGCCACAGCTAAAATTGTGAAATGCAAAGTCATGTTTGATACACATATGCTTTGCTCTTTGCTGCTGCGCTGTGATTGGTAGAGATGATCATACATCACTTTCTGAGATGAACTCAGAAGGAGTTTTGAAAATGATTTCCCCTCTCTGCGTTCCTCTCAGATGGACACAGGAATTCCTGCTCTCAGAGTTTTGGGCGAACGCTGCGTGGTTGCATTTCACATTATGTGGATATTTTGCTCTTCAAATTTCATTTCTAGCCCTCAAATTAATTCTATCACTTTTTGCAGACAGGAGTAGCTTTTATTCTGCCATAGCAGCGCTCATTAATGTTGCTGCCCTATCATTATGAGGAGAGCTCAAAAATTTATTAAAGCCATTCTGCACCAAAGCAAGGCAAATAGGACGGGGAAATTATGGAGAAAAACTTGCAGTACATGTGGTTGAAATCTTATTTTGGAAAAAAAGGAACAAAAATATTACGTTTTTATAAGATGTGGTGGCCCTGCAGTTACCTTGATCACAAAATTGTGTGATATGTAATCCACAAGAGGAATAAAATCCCCACCCCCCAAAAAATAAAAGGCATGATGTCGTCTTCACTGTCATGTCTAATGATTGTCCTCTGACTAATCAGCAGTTATAAATAAGTTATGAATCAAGATGCATTCTAGGAATCAAGCCACATGGTGCATGAATGATAGATATTTTAGGCAGTGAAATAATATAATAATGTGCTTTTCACAGAGGAGCTTCACATGGTGACCAGTTTTTAGATTTTAGAGTTCTTTCATCCATTTACAATCCCCTATATGTCTTTCATTAGTTTCCATCAACTCAGTGTAGAAAAAAATATGGCAGTTTGTCTCTTTGTTTGTTTCACTCAAAGTTTAAAGGGCAAGATGTTGCTTCTTATGTCGGAAATACACTCAATTTAAAATAACTTCAGTTACGATACCTATTTACTATAAGCAGAAATTTACATTTTGAGTAAAAGTGTCAATGTTAATCTCAAATCTTATCTCTGATGGTCTCAAATTACCAATCATTACATTGCATATAAACCTAAATACAGCCAATATGTTTTCGCTGTATTATATAATCAGTAATCATGCCAGACTGATTTTGATGTCTTAAATAACACAATAGCCTTTTAGATTTAGAGTTTCCTTTAATTGTAATTGTACAACGAAATTGTGTTTGCAAGTGCTCAGATGTGTTCATGTGCAGCGTCTTGGGATTTGCAAAGCTGCCATCTTGGTCCTTCCAGTGTTGTCATAGAAATAATTGAATATCTGCGCCTTAAAAACATCAAAGATGCTACAATAATAAAAGTAAAGTTTAATTCTGTTGCGGTATTTGATCTTAACAGTGGCATGAGAAAACTTAGAGCAGTATTCAAAGTTATAATATCACAATGCCAAAAATATATAGGATCAGTGATTCAGCAAACACAATACAGTGTTAAAAACATATTTTCCCTACAATGACACATCACTTCCAAAGAAATCACCTCCTCACCTCCATGTCAAAGTCATTCAGGATGGAGGATTGCTTGACAGATAGAAACAGTTCATTTCAATCCTGATCCCCATGTGAATGAAAAGGGGGCATTTCACTATCTTCATCCTGAATCTCGCCAAAGGCAGATTTAGCTGGACTACATCCGGCCGCGCGGCTCTGAGACCTTCCCGTTCTTGGGGAGGAGTTTGCCGGAAATCTTTTGTTCCCTATCATTTTTCACATTAAACCTACTTAACGCACTTGTCAGATGACCACAGAAGACTATGGAGCTGTGAAAGTTACCCCATTTCCCCCAAATTGCTTTTATCCTCTCCGATACCACGAATTATCTCTCTCCCATTACTGTGACCTCTAAAATAAAATTTAAAAAAATTAAACATGTTGGAGTTGCCTGTTATCTATATCTATATCTATATCTACATACATATATATAAAGTTTAGTCAAATTGTAAAAACCCTTTTTTTATTCAGATTACCTATTCTGTTTACGGCGGCAGGCTTAATCAATATTTGTGAGTATGAATAACTGTTCCCAAGGTAGACTAGACAAAAGACAAAACAGTTGTGAACCTGATGATGAAATGTGCGCACGCTTGTGTTGTATTCCTCAAAAAATCCATCTGGGTACTGTCACACTATCCTGTTCATTATGCTCCCAGCCATTGTCACGGGGGGAGATAAAAGCTTTTTGTTGTTTCTCCTCTTTGCAAGCGACGTTGTCATGTATCTATTCTTAACTAACCAGGATACAAACAAACAAACAAACAAACAAACAACTTCTTTGTTTTGGGGTGGGCAATGGGGGCGTTTGCTTTAAAAAAAAAAAAAAAAAAAAAAAAAGAAGGGATGCAAATGTGATGTTCTTTGGAGCGAATCCATAAATCCTGCAGGATCCAAACGAATCAATATATGATCTATGAATGTGCCTCTAATTCTGGCAAAGAGAAAGAGAAGTGAAGGCTCAGCAATGCACAAAGGGAATGATGTGTTATCGCGGAATTCTGGCACTATCTGACGTCGAATCAGGAGAGACACGATACTCGGAGTTCTCCCTCCTTGTGTTTGAAGCATAGATCCAGATAACGTTTTAAGCGACACGGGCCCCCTGACAGATTACCTGAGGTGTGCACCCGAAATATATTTACCCCACCAACATTTTAATGCATTTGAGGTCGGCAGAGCTTAAAGCGGGGAGCGAAATGGTGCATAGCAAATGAAAGCAATATTGGCAGTGAATATAAGAAACTCTGGCTGCAGTACAGTAGGCTCTGTATTCCACTGTCACAGTCCTTCCCAGTCCTTGTTAGGATGGCCTAGTTTCATTGTAAAGGCTTCACCCACCTCCTCACACTGTTTTTTTTTTCCTCCCCGAGGGGAACATGTTACCAGAGCATCTCTCTTTGACCTGGGGATCTCTCCGTACAGCACTCTCCTGGTTTGCCGCTTCCCTGGGGCTCAATTAGAAACATCGTTCAGTGGACTCCAAAGTCGAAATGATTGCTGACTGTGTATTACAGACAGATGAGTGTGTTCCCTTTAATACCACAAGCGCCGAGATAACAGGACTAATGACATTTTCCTCTGCCGTGGACGATAGGTTACATATTGCCCATAATGAGAGCAATGAACAAGTGCTGAATGGTTGGGAAAACAAAGTGCGTTTGAATCCATTTCAATACAAAAGTCAGGAGAGTTGAATTGTTATTCTGCACCGAGCACAAGATCTTAACAGAAGTAGTGATGATGATGAATTCTCCCTGATTATATCTACATTTTGGCATCGACTAGGTGGAATTATACTGAAACAACATGATCATGACGTGTATAAATATTGTACGTTGAGTGATTAATATTCATTCAATGCGCTCTTCGCATTATTTATTTATTTTATTATTATTATTTTTTTGTCTGTGGGGATGTATTAACCCAAACGCGCTGCTTTTACCCAATCACTGAACTGTCAGGACATTACTCCTTTGATTTGCGCAATAACTGGAGGATATTCATGAGGTGCTGTTTCCTAGCAACATACTGTATGTGCTGTGTATAAGCTGCCGTGTCTCTGATCAGTCATCACTATCATCTAGAGACAAAGGGTGAGCGAAATATTAGTTGAGCGTTTGAGAGAGAGCGTCTCACCGGGGTGTAATGTGGCTCGATAAAACAAGAAAACAGGGCTGGTGATAGGTGGCAGTTTGGTCTTATAATTTCTTTTGAAAAGACATTATTTTTTCAGTTTGTCTTGCTGCTTACATATATGTCCAGAGTGTGTGTGTGGGGGTGGGGGGGTTATCTCCTTGAGCTGGCTTTTCCATCACAGCACACCACGAATTGTTGAGGCTCCAAAAGTGCCTGTGTCCCCTCTGCCGGAATATCACGCCTCCAGATCGGGCTTTCACGGGGAAGCGGGCTCTGTCAGTCCTGTGTGTGTGTGTGCATGTGTGTGTGTGTGTGTTTATGATGGCATACAATAGCATAGCTGCACAGGCACAGCTGAGGGAGCTCAGTCAGAGGACCCTTGAGAGAAACATCACAGCGATGCATCTTTCAATCCTATATTGGCGCTCAATTTCAGACAAACGTGCTCCTGTGCTCATTCTGTCATCCAAGGGCGGCTGCACTGTGTTATCTCCAGGTGGATAGGGAGATGGGCAACCGGCCGACTATCGAGTGGATCCACATTATCTCTTGAACTATTCATACCCGCACGAGGATTGTCTCCGCGCTGGAGCCTCGCTGGCGAAGCTTGACTCACGCGCAGTAATCAGATATGGCTTAAATGACTAATGAAATTAATTAAAATCGTCTAAATAAATGACTGAAATCAATTTAATTACATTTGGAGTGTTTTTTCCGCGGCGCGCTCGCGGCAAAAGACGGGTAGCATTTACACTTTTTAGGGACACTCGCGCGGCGCCTTTGTTGCGGGAAAGCGCGCCAAGACACTTTCAAGTATAAATGAAAAGATTCATTATTGCATTGTGTACCGGCCCCTCATGTGAAGTGTTTTCTAGGCAAGTATATTCATATGATGTTTCACAACGCCGCGTGAACAGCATTTGAATTTCTATTAATGCATTATTGATCTTACCCAAACAATTCTTTATTTACTGCATGAAAGCATGACTCCAATTGTTCATTTACTGCACCGATCTGAGGCAAGTGTCCTTGTAACCGTGTGGTGATGCAGATGGGGATGTGCTCAGGGGGAAAGCTTTTATCTGGATGGGGAGACTGCCAGTTAATCATTCATTTTCCACCAGTGCCTTCGCATCATAAGACCGTCTAATCATCGGCGTAGTTGCTCCTTTATGGTGTCATCAGTTCACACTCAAGCCATTGACTTGTGTGGATAAACCTTTCAACTTCTATCTGAGCAATTGTATCAGCCTATCTGCAATTACACAGCTGAGTAGATTGCATTGGAACCCTCAATAGTTTTCACACCAGAGCAGTCAACATGTCATTCTGACTGCCCCAAGAAATTTGTTTCCCAGTGTATTTTGCTGTTCGTCTGCATAACAACATCTTAACTTGTCCTAAATATTCCTCAAGTTTATTGAAAATTGCTGGCTTTCAGACTCAGGCTCATTGAAGCAAGAAGAGGCCAGCTGCTCAAGAAATAATACATACTCATCTGTCTTCTCCCCTACAGTTGGGAAGAAAGTCCCTGGTTATAGTAACTGAAGTCTCTACTGACTGGAACTTATGTGCACGGTGAGAATTGTGGCAGTGTACCATTATTTCAAGGAGCCATTTCAGAAAAGCCTTTATTTTCTTTTTTCCAAAGCACTTCGCTTACCATATAGTGTAAGTGTAACAGGAATTTGTTTCAGAGCATCTACCTATCTATCTATCTATCTATCTATCTATCTATCTATCTATCTATCTGTCTGTCTATCTATGTCAGTCTATCCATTCATCCATCCCCCTATATACATATATAAGGAATACATATATGCTCATAGAATAAAATCCTATTCCTACAAGAGTCGTGTTCAAGGATGCCTTGAGAAGAATGGCTACAGTGGCACTTGGAAATACTCATAGGTGTGTATTGCATCAACAAACAGTTAGGTGGGTTTTCTTCTCCACACTCTTTTCAGTGCCATTTCTCTCTGATTAGACCCACTTACCTCAGCTTGAACTATACATTTGCTACATCCAATCTGCATAATATTAAGTAAATAAATACACTTAATTCGTAGAGCCCCTCCTTAGATATACTATGAAAATGACTTCATGTTCAAAACAAAACATAAAACATATAAATATGGCAGCAAATGCATCCATTACATAAGACTCAGCAGGCATCAGATAAAGAGAGCGCTTGGCAGACAAGGTAGCTCTTATGTAATTTCTTAGAACTAGAGCCTGAGTTGGCCAGTCTAATATTTACAGGGAACCGTTCCACAGTCTTTGGGCCAATATTACCAAGGCGTGATCACCTTGTATTTCAAGGTTGGACGTTGGCCAGCAGGGTTTCCTCAGACGACCCAAGTGACCTCACAGTGCGGTGAGGAGGTAACCTCAAAGTAAGTAAGCAAGTCAGAGCATGACCGTGCAAAGCCTTGTAAGGGATCAGAGGAGTTTTCCTATCAGTTGAATGTGGGCTTGTTATTGGATACTACCGAAACGATAATCTTCCTTGCTATGTGGTCTGTGCTAATCACAAGAATTTCCATTTGATCAGAGTTAAATTGGAAGAAATTTTGTGCCACCCAGTGTTTAATAGCAGATAAGCACTCTTGCAAATTGACTAATCTGCTATCTTTACACTTGAATGCTAGATAAAACTGTGTATTATCTTCATAGCAGTGATAAAAGAAATTGAAATGCGGAATTAAATGCTCTGACGTCTGCACTCCAGTGAGTCTGTAATTTTATTTATTTATTGAAATGACGTGCAGTAACTAGCGGGTCTCATATATTCTTAACAATGTGGGCATATTTTGATCAGCTATGTTAACTTAACAGGTGGCCTGTACTAAAGGATTTTATCATGGTAATATATAAAAATTGTATTTGTTAATTTACACACTGTGTTTTGGCCTGGCCAGCACATTGGCCAGTCGAGGTTATTTTCTCAGTAATCGGATCAATTTTAGATATCAGCTTAGCATCCGTTGTCTTGTTGTAAACACATCTGATTTGTACATTAATCTATGGCACATTTTAGCACTAGTGGCTGGTAGCTCAGTGTTAATATTAACAGCAACTGCTTTGCTAAATTAGCTTGCCGGCTAGTTAGCTAGCAGTGCCAACTCTGGTTATTGGGCCAACTTGGCAAGGACAATAGGACCAGAGGACAAGGGCTAAAGACAATTAATTTCCCATGTCACAGTCACCTAAATTTGAAGTCGAACCCTTTTCACTCTTCACTTTTAGTTACAACATTACCAAATCGACAGATAAAAGTTTTCTTCCAGTATCTCTGTTCTATAACCCAGCTATATTCAGTCATTATTAGCCAATTTGTCAGTTCTCCACTGGACATCCATGACAGGACCAAGACCTGCAAAGAGCTAATGGATTCCATCATGACTGTTATTTTTCAAGTCTTTCAAGTGAGGTGCACGCTAAAATTGAATGCTGTTTGTTTTGTTTTTTTTTTGGAATTAGCCAAATCTCCCGAAGAGCTCCACATTGAGAATGTAACACACAATGTGTGAGGAGAGTGCAAGTTATTCCTTAAATTGTATTGTGGAAATTTAAGGAAAAGTAACAACTCTTATGTCCCATGTTGACCATTTGGTATTCACAAATGTAGCTGGCAACAGAAAGAAGAGAACCTCTCTGGTAGCACTGTCCGCATTTTGTGTGAGGACTTACTAGTGAAACAAATAAAGCAAGTAAGTGCAGTGAATTCAGCAAACAGTGTTGACACAAATCAACTGATCTGTGATCAGATCAGTCAGTCATGTGATCAGAAGAGTAACGCCTTCATCTTGCCCAATGTAATGGAAATGGAATTCTGGGCCATGCTCCAACCCGAGCTCTGAACACAGGTGGACGTAGGTCAGGCTGGGCGGTAATGGAAAAATGGCATAAGTTGCTACAGGACTCACCTGTAGGTCTTACATCCTGAACTGCAGAAGCCTGCAGCCCAGGCCTAAAAATGTTGGTGCCCTTTGCCTCACTGTTGTCAAATTCCATTATTTCCAGGAGAAGAGAGGGCATTCTTCAAAAAAGCTTCAAGAATGGGACCTGTTTTACACAATGCCAAGCACCTCTATATTTACAAGGGTTTTATCGTGTTTTTGAGGAAGAAGTGTCCTTCACAGAGACAACAGAACTGCTTTGCCACTACAAAATTTGGTCCTCTCTGTGCAGTCACATTAAAGATCTCATCTGCGGGCAGTTAACAGGTATCTATCTGCAGATCAATAAAAGACTAAAGGCTACACTATAAACACCCTGAAACTGGCCTGGTGAGACATGAACATGCTGAAAGGCTATACTGTTGGTTTGCTAATGTTAAATGTCAATGGCTAAAATGCCAGTGCCAGAGGACCTGAGGGGTCCACGTGGCTCATAGCATGTTTTCCATGTAGTCAGGCACAAGGCCATTTAGTGACTTAAAAACTAATGTTAAAATCAATTCTAAAACTAATGGGTAACCAGTGAAGGGATTTTAGGAGAGGGATGCTCTCCTCCCTGTCTTGGTCAGCACACGAGCTGTCGCGTTTTGAACGTGTTGATGGAGGTTTTGGGAAGACCAGACAGAAGCATATTACAATAATACAACCTACTTAAGAGAAAAAGACACTATATATCATCTATAAAACGAGCAATTATGTCCTATATGTAATCTTCCACCGGCGTGATAAAATTTCGATGATGAGGCAGTTAACTTTAATGGCAAAACATGAGAGAGAGCAGGAAGGAGAGACTCTTATGTGAGAACCATATTGACAGGGTGCGCTCACTTAAGGGTAAAACCACCTACCTTTTGCAGATCAGGAGGAATAGTCAGAGTGGGCTGTAAAGTTAAGGGTTAGTCCCCTGCTGCTCTAAAAGTGCTATATGTGCTATATAAAATGCTTGGAACTGCTGGACCGGATGCTTGTGTTTCCAAATTGATAGCTTCCCCAAACTGCCCTCAAGCCTCCACAACAAGAGTCAAGGCTATAACCAAATTTCACGCAAATTAGTCAAGTTCAGCATACAAAATACTTCAGATCCCATGGTTTTATTCTCGGAAAAGCAGCAAATACAGAGTGTGAATGTTTAATCAGTTTGTCTTGTGATGCAGCAAAGTGTGTAGTGTTTACGCTTGTGTGTCTTCAGCTTGTTGGGAGCCTGCCGGCAGGAGGGCCCTCTATGTGTCTGGTGCAAACTCCACCCAGCCGCCTCATCATCGACCGACTGGGAGCCCGTAAACAAGCGCACCCACACAGCGCAGTTAACATATGAAAAGAGGGCGAGTTGCATCATTGGACACTTCCTCTTGCTTCCTCACACCTCTCCCCCTCAGTCCTCCCATCAACAATTACACACTGAATCAGGCCTCTGTGGCAACAAAGCACGCCACTCAGAGTGGAAACATTTACACAGCGTCCACCTGTACAGCGATTCTGCTCTTTTCTTGTTTGCATGTTCTGCTGAGGCCAATAGCATCGCCAGTTGGGCCTGATCAACTGAGCTCTTTGTTTTATGAAATGAATATGACTGTATTTTGCAGTCATTCAATCAGACCTGCAGTGAACCCGGATGAGAAAGGCTGAAAAAAAAATGCTGCCATTATGTGTTAGCCACTGCTTTGATCCTGATCCCAGTGTCCTTCACATGTACTAATATTAACACTGAACTTTTGAAATGATCTGTTTTATATTATCACTCACTGAGTGAGTTGCATCCACCACCTCCATTTGTTATTCATTCATCACCATATTATCTTACATTTTATCCAATAAATTTTTTCTTTTGTATTAAATTCATGTGGAATGTTGAACCGGAAACATGTCTTGTCCAGAGTTTAAAACCTTTCTCAGTCCTGATACCCTGACATCTTCTATAAAAGGTAATTCAGTGCAGTCTGTGTCTATGAGTGTACTGTCCCCTGCTGCTCTAAAAATTGCCTTATACAATGTACAGACTCTCAAAACTGTGGGACTATGCTTGTGTTTCCAAATTCATAGCTTCCCCAAACCGCCCTAAAAATTTTTAATTATGCCTGCTCCATAATAACTCTTCCTGGGTTTGTTCTCTTTCATGTACAAAGCAAATTTGTTGCCTGGCGCTCTCTTATCTAACAGTTGAAGAATTAATTTACTTCAGCACTTGGCTATGCCACCAAGTGTGTGTGTGACTTTGCATCCTGACAGGAGAGGTTAAAATACTTGTGCTGTTTTATGAACACAGAGGACACGTGGAGCCTTTACCTAGCCACTGGCAGAGGATGTGCAGTGATGGCAGTACATCATGGGCTGCTGCAGTAATTACATTAGACTGAAATTAGATTATACTGAGAAACTGCTTTAACACACCTTGCCGTTTCTTCCTGCTCCTATCAGCTTCCTCTTTTCTAAGGGCGTTGCTTTGTTCCACGACACGCTGGCCTCTACAACACTGTTGCTTTACAGCAGCTCTGTGTCGAAAAACCACTTGTGTTTGATATAAGTAGATCATAGTGTCGTGGAACCGATCGTCGTGGAGCCGATGATGAAACCAATCGTTTATATCAAAATAGAATTTAATAGACAATAATAATAGAGAATCAACTGCTGACAATGGTAAACCAATTGATAGCAATGATAAACCAACTGCTAGCTATGATAAAGCTAGAAACCAACTGCCGAAGTCCGTGGCCCCCCTGGCACCAGAAGAGAGGGCCCTGGAATGGGTACATGCAAATTTATACCTTACAAAGTGGGCTGTCCCACACAGCATAGGTGGATAAGGGAGAGAACCAATGAATGACCTCTGGGGGTTTGAGAGGGAAATTCAAACAACAACAAAGAAAGCAGGTACA
>OMLF01010974.1:0-10535 GCA_900302615.1 Holocentrus rufus
GGGTGAGGATGGGCAGGCAGACTGGCACACAGACAGGCCACAGTGTCTCCCCTCCAAGGGCAGTATGCAGACCCCTGCATTTAGGGAGATCAATACCTTGCTACAAACAGCTCAGAGCAGCCCTGGAGAATAACATGTATTGACTGAGAACTGGTGTTAATAAAATAAGCCGGTATCTCTGATATACTCCTCTCAAGTCAGCTCTTTTTATTTTTCCAAGTGCAATTGAAGGTAAATGGCTAAAGAGATTCACTCGTTCTTAATGCCTGGTAACATTTATTGTGAAACTGCTGAAAGTATTTCTGCAAATGTGATTGATTTGAAGCATTAAGATACTAAACATGTCTAGATAATGTAGTTTTCAATTCAATAAAACAGCCAGTGAAAGATTATGTCATGCTACATATCCGGTGTAGAACACGTGTTCATAATGCTAAAAAACATTTCCTTTTTAACAGATTTAAAAGAAGTATAATTTGCAAGATAGGCTGACAAAGAGGCAGGCATTGGCACGCATGATAGGTCAACTTGCTGTCCCAAAACTTGATGGCCCCATACTGCTACCTCCAGACATATTGACCTGCCGTGTTGGCACATTGTCTCTGAAGGTTTGGCCGGTCGGGTAGGGTTGTGGCCTTGGCTCCCTTGGGCTCAGTTACTCTGCAGGTAAAGTATTGATCGCCCAGCAGTTACAGAGCTCCCTGTCGAGCATCCCTATCAAGCCTCAGCTGTGCCGGTCTGACACTCTGAGTGGGCACGGCCAAAGTATCCCGTCGCTGGAATTTAATATGCGGCAGGGGTTTTGCGAGAGGGCGAGGTACACTGCTGCCACTGTGCTTCCCGAATGACAGCTTTCCATGACCAGATTATTTACGCCTTCTGTGTCCTACTGGTATTGGATTAGGTGTGATCGGTGATCATGCAACCTTGTATAACCAAGATCTTGAATCAGTTTGAAAACTTAAAATAAGTCCATTTTCAATAGTTCTGTCTGGATGAACTAAAGCAGACGAGAGAGCCAAAATACAAAATTAAATAATTTTTAATGAGATAAAACAACATCATGTATCCTCAGCTAACTCTTGTTCACTTACTGAAACTGAACAGTCACTTCCAGAAAAAATGAAGCTTTAAAGGATAATTCCACCATTTTTAAACC
This sequence comes from Holocentrus rufus, assembly GCA_900302615.1. Classification (NCBI taxonomy): domain Eukaryota; kingdom Metazoa; phylum Chordata; class Actinopteri; order Holocentriformes; family Holocentridae; genus Holocentrus; species Holocentrus rufus. Next base: position 1,160 of record OMLF01010974.1, read on the forward strand.
TGTTGTCAGGCTCTTTTAGTAACAATCTGAGCCTGTCAGTGCCAAAAACAAACACTTTTAGTGGACGTTCTTTGACACGGACAGGTTGCCCCATTGTCCCATATGACAGCCGTGTTTCGCGGTTGGTAGTTATTGCGTTCTCGCTCCAATACTGGACCGATTCCAAAACTTTTTGTTCTTGTTAATCATTTAGACCCAAATAGATATGAAAATAGGGCTCAGGTTAAAAAATACCGGAATTATCCTTTAACTTGTGTAGCAGCATGAATTAGAACCAGAAGTCACTGCACAATCTACAGTACATGTATTATTATTATATTCTCCGTTAATACAATAGTAAACCTTTTGATGAATGATTAAATGGCTCCTGGTAGAAATGAGTGTAGAATATAATGATCCTCCAAGAACAATGCAGATAGAGATGTTTTGATTGAAACAAACCAGCATCCTCAGGATCTCAGAGGACCGACACACTGCTAAATGTGTTCCATATGGAATGACTATCCAGGTGGATGGGAGAGAGGGTTGTTTTGTACTGGCCTGCACCTACAGCCTCTACCTCTAATTCCCACAGACTGAGCGAGTGACGGAGGGAGCCAGGCCACGCTGCCTTATCAGCCCTAATGATGAGACAGCTGGAGGCCATTTTCCAGCTGGGCCCGGCTTAGACATTGAAACACTTACATGGTCTCCCCTGCCCAGCCTCCCCCGTGACAAGGATGGATGGGACCGCTCCAACGTTAACCATTCGTTCAAATCTGATATGATTGCCTTACTGAGCAAATGCTATAATTTCACTCACTCTCGGTTATCTTCCACAGAGAGCGAAAAAAGTTAAGAGAGGCCTGTTTGTTAAAAATGGCCCGTCAATGCAGGACGCTGAATCCGTTTTGTTTGATGAAAACATAATGTTAAAATCAAATCATGATTAATGTTGGCCGTGATTAAAAAGAGTCTCCACCAAGATGCCATTGAGCAAATGATTAATAGATAGTGTGTTCTTTTCTCTAAACTGGATAGGCTGGTTGGTACAGCTCAATATTTCACCCTACTGATCTGTCTATTGGGATAAAAAAAAATCTTGCAGTCATATTTTACCGGTCATGGAAGCAGCTCTCACCAGTTTCTGTAAATTGATTTGGCCCAGATTCACACAGCGTCTCTCAATTTTCTTTTAAGTGATAAAAACAATTTTTCTCGCTAGTACCATAATCTGTTTCTTGTCAGATGAAAGAGCACTGAGTCCCCCCCCTCCCCTCTTTCCTCTTTGCCTTCATATCATTCTGTCAGCGTTGCATTGTAATGTGTTAGTCTTAAAACTCTGCCATGTACGTACAGAAACACCCTGGCAGCCATTACAGTTAATTAGCCCGCTACTGTATGGACATGGCTTAACAGATTTTACCCAGCTTTCCGAGCAGCGTCACGCTCTCTGGTTCTCACCCTATCAACACCCCACCATCCCTGTCCCTCCTCCTCCGCCCACCCTCTCCCCAGGACTCCGGCCAGGAGGGGTGCTGAAAGACTGAACGGTGGGAGACGGAGGGGTCCGCGCTCCCATCTCAGCGCTCCCATCTCGGAGCTCGTCTTGGCCGGCCGCGGAGGCAAGACGGCCCGCCGTGCAGCGCAGATGCTGAAGCCACATCACAGTGATGCATGTCTCCGTTGATATGCTGGACGTCTTTACATGAACCAGAAAATGTGTTATCTGATGGAGGGCTCTCCTAATTCCAGACCCCCACTGCCATCCCGCCACAAACCTCAGGCTAGGCATCAAACATGTGCCCTGGGAGTCTGCCAGGAGTTTCGACTTTATTTTATCTGCCAGCAAGAGCGATGTGAGGCAACTGTGTGGATGGCCCAGATGCGCCGTAAACTGAAGATTTTTTGATTAAAAATGTTTGGAGAATCACAACCCCTTCGTTATCAGGAGCTCTTCCCCCTCTCTCTTTCTATCTCATTGACATTGATGTCTTAGTCTGTTGTCCAGAGCTCTTCAGAGGGGGGGAGGGCTCCCACTTTCTAATGAAAGACCCAAAGTTGCAACAGTTTGACTTTTCAAAGCAGATGTTTGCGACTCCGGCACGAGATGGATTTGTTTCCCTGAAAACCCTCCTTTGTGAAGCGCTCATCCATCTGCGGCGATCTGTGTTTCAGTACATCTTAATAAAGTAATCCCCCTCCCTCGTTTTTCTACCCCGAGGAATGCTCTTGTTCTTGTGCGCTTCTCCTTTGTCATGCGGGGCACCCTGACTATGATTTGTTTGGGTTTCAGATTTAAGGTTGACTGAGGCCGTGACTCATCATTACTCTGAGTTGACTTGTTTTATTTTCTGTCTACTGGAGCAATAATATAATGTAAGTCTTACTGAAAGATACACGATGCAGTATGAAGACAGCATGCTTTAGTCAGTGCTCGTGTATTGATTTAAGTTCCTATAACCAGCCATTCCCTTACATAAAGGTGCACATTTTTCCTGCCATATTACACATTTCATCATATTGAATCAGATAGTAGAAGTAAAGATTGTTTTCTTTCCATCCTATCTATCCCTCCAGCTTTGGCAAAGATATACTCTCATAATCCAAATAAGCCAGCAATGTACCAGTGTGAAGTTTCATTCATCATCCGGACTTTCCATTCATTAGACATTCATTTGTTTCCCTTCTGACATATCACCAGACTTTCAACTGCTGACCATGATAACTGAACCAGTGGCCAAAGGTTCCAGCCCCTCCCTTTGAAAAGCTGACCCGTTCTTTAAATGTTTAAAGAGCCTATTGCATCATCAGTCCTCGCCCACACATGCATGTTTGGGTGAATCCCGGGATGCGTGGGGGTGGGTGTTGCGATACATCATGTGTTTAAGCAGTGTAGGGGAGGCCGGGGTTGTGCGGGGTTAATGACTGGCCCTTGCTGTGGGCTGTGCCGGCTCTCGGAGAGGATAAGACTGGCGGTGTTGGGGCATCTGGAGCGCAGGGGTCACATCGCTCACATCAAAGGAGGCTGGGAGTCTGGGTCAGTGTGTTTGGCCATGGGGCGGCGGAGAGAATGGAGGGCTTGTTGAAGGGACGGGGAAAGGGATCATGGGGAGAAAAGACGCCGGGGAGGCAGAGAAAGAAACGAGAGTGAGAGAGAGAGAGAGAAGCAAGAAACCAAAAGACAGAGAAGGTCAAGGGATGGGAGGAGGGGAGATGGGCAGCGCAACGTCTGTCATTTTCTATTTTCCTTTAAACATACCATTACATTATCAACCACGATAGCGCTGCTTTCATTAGTTTCCACTGTTCAGAGATACACGTTCACAAGGATTTCACTAATCAATGAAAATTAAGAGAGATGAGAGGAGTTTTCAGCAGAGATAAAGGAGTTTAGACTGCATGGCTGAAATATTTGTTTCTCGCCGCCGGTGTTTGAAAGATTGTGACTTAGGTGTTGAATCATTTTGCCACTGACAGCACTGTTGCACTCCATCTAATTCTCAAGGAAAACCACTTGAAATATTGGATGTTGTTGCTGAACTACCGCCTGTGATGGAAATCATGATGCAACATGCACATGTACAACTTTTACACAAAGACATTTGGGATGAATTTTCTAATTAAAGTACATAATATTAAACCGTTTCAGAATGGCGTGCTCCTTAAAGCAAGTACAGAGAATAAAAGGCACTGGCTAATCCCCAAAGACTCCTTAAGATATTCATCAGGAGTGGAAGCTCTCGAGGAGTAGAGACAGAGAGCAGACATGTAATCCCTTCAATTACCTGCTGGATAAAGAGAGACTGAAAACAATAAAATGTAAGTAGTTGCTGCTGCAAACAAACTGTTTTGATTGATGTAGATGCCAAATGATTTTTAGTCTGACTTTGTATTGTTGAGAATGTTTTAAGCAAGCTGCAGAAAGCAGTTCATGTACATAAAACAGGATAAACCTTTGGATCTGAGTTGGTTCTGTGTTTTCTCATGGCCACCAGCAGCCAAATATCAACTGTAGGGTTTTGTATGGCAAAACAGTGCACAGTTGAAATTGTTGTGACAAATGTGATGAGGAGGAAAAAAAACAAAAAACAAAAAAAACAGAATTCGACCAGAGTTGACAAAATTCTTAAGTTTTGTTTAAATTTATTGCAGGTATTCTGTAGTTTATGTACATGTTTTTATTTACAAAGTACACCAATCTTCCACATATTTCAGTCTTTTTTGTACTTTTTGACAGCTCTATAGGAATATCCTGTATGATTAAAAAAGCCTATAAACAAACATAAAAAATTTCAACATAACAACAAAAAACAGACAAAAAAATGAATGAAACCAACTAACACTTTTTTATCTTTGATACATGCAGAAGCAAAGCTCATTTACATTACTGAAGAAAAATAAATACTATCAACAAATAACATTCTATCAACTACAAGCATTTTAAAATTAGCCACCGTCCACATGTAAAACTGATCTCTAACAACATGTACTCTTTTGTACCATAAAACGCCTGATTGTCCCATTAGACTTCATCCTGTGTATTAATTACATTTTCCTCTTTTAATTTACATTCTATGCAGTGTGTGTCAGCCCGCCCCTTTAATATGTCCTACTGCTACTTTACATATCATAGTTGTTAATTTAGATTAGTTTGATTGTCAGAGAAGTGCCATATTTGATGATAAATGAAACATTTTGGAGAACACACACACACACACACACACACACACACACACACATCTACAAGGTACAGCATGAGACAGAGCTAATAAAACATCTTCCTATAACTTACATAAAATATGTTATCCTCTTCAAAGGTGGAATTGGAATCATCAGGTATGTTGTGTCAGAATGAGAACAAAATATTACGGATGTTTTAGCTTATTCACCTTTACTAACCAAAATTACAAGGAAACACTGAACTCCTGTTTGTCTCTACTGAAACAGGTCAGAGGTAAAATATCCAGTATCCATGGCCATAACAATTTCCACACTGTTTCTCCCTTAACAAGTAAAAATAAAAAAGTTTTTCTTTATGTTCCCAATAATTAAGTTTTCCGGAGGAATGGGATAATTTCTATTTTCACTGAGTTGGTGTGTATACTGTTTGTGTATAATCTGCACCTAAAATAACCTGCTGATTCCCAATTTCCAACATAACAAGCCAAACACAAACTACATGCACAATGGAAAGATTTTTTCAGCATGGAAAAGACCTGCCTTTGAATGGTCACTTACTAGATTCTGAAGGTGAATCCAGTTTACTTGCCTTTATGGTACAGACTAATTAGATTTAAAAAACTGTTTTCTGTGTAATTTCTGTTTCTGACATGCTTGTACATCATTGTTCTGTATTGTCCTCTTTTTGCACAAGCATCATATAATTTACTGAGGATCAAAATAGTAAACTAAAATATCTTTATGAACCAATTTTAATCAGAATATTTTTACATGAATTATTGTGAGGGGTTTTGACAATTATTTTGTCAAGTTGTTCACATTCACACTAGAACATGGTTTGATTGAAATCCCTGTTTTCAGGCATAATGTGAGTTTTGTCAGTAATGAGCTGACTCCAAATCCAGCAGACTAGATGTAATGCTGGCCACTCCTCCACTGACTAAGAATCTTGTCATATTGATCCCTTCATATTTTTGTCGCTTCTATGCAACTCTTGTGCAAATGTATCCACTGAATAACAGCAAAAAAACTGTAATTAACAAGTGAGATTCTGTTGGGGAAGCATTGCAATTTGTGACAGCTCTTTTCACCAAGCTGCATGTAATATGTTCACTAAACAACCCTCAAATAATCCATGTGCCTCAAATTGATGAATACTCTCATTATAAACTTCATTATAAGTACTCTCATTATAAGTAACAGATTTAGATCTAAGTGTTTCCAGTACCCATTTCTTCAGGAATAGTCCGAGTTATTTCAACATTAGCCTTATTTTCCTTATCACTGCCATCATGTCAATCAATTCTGATAAAAATGTTCATCTACTCAAGACGTTACATACCTCTCATTTTGCAGAGTGCGCTGCTCTCTAATAGAATCCATCAGGTCCTATAGGGAATCTCAAAACGTTGAACCCAAACAGTCCTTAAAAAACACCTTTTCAACACAGTAACACTCACACTGCAGTTGCACGTCTTTAAGTAGCTGTGACGGAACAATTACCACACAACATTTCAGTTATAATAATCCATTTGATCCTTCTTGGCATCGCTCATACATTTCCTTCTTTACTCCGCCGGCTGCCGGTCGTCTGCCACGTTCATGTCAGCATTGGAAGGAGTGTAAGGAGGGGATGACACTTTGTTGTGACAACTTCAAAGCATTCACAATTTTTTAACTCATTCGAGCAGCGTTATGCAAAACCATATGCATTCATGAATTTCAAATCAACCATAAACTACAGCATATGCTTTTCACTTTTTATAACTTTATTATTGTTAATATAACTGGTAACTGGTTTTTAATACCTTTGACTGCAGACACTGGTAGATTCCCTGATATGTTCACTGCTTCTGTTGACACGCCTCCTAAATTCATGGTGGCAGGTGGGAGATAAAAGAATCTGCAAAAAATTCCCACACATTCCTCTTGTAATTTGATGTGAGCAGCTCTTGCTAGTCAGCACATTGTACATCCGATATATTTTGAACGGACTTGAACGGACTACATCCTAACCAGCTAATGCTAGTTAAAATAACACATTGAATGCCAGAGCTTCATGTGTACTTACACAATGGGTGAAAACCCAACACTGGAGCCCATGGTTTTATGTGTTTTTAGGTGCAAGGACCAACATTTTGACACCCATCTTCATCAGAATCTGGACTCTGGACTTTGATCTTCCAGTGTCCAAAATGTTGAAAAGCTCCCCACTGACTTGTCCCTCTCTGAGCGAACCGGGTCCAGGCTGAAGCACAGGAGCCAGTGCAGCACCTTCCTGCACCCTCAGCCTTATGCAAGTTAAAACTTTCGTTATGTCTCAATGCAGTGTGAGAATTACTAGGTTGGGCATGTTTTGGATACTAATAGGTTTGATTCTTTGAGTTTCCCTTTGTCCCACTGAACTGTATTGGAACACAGCCCTCTAAAACTGCAAACTGAGAGAGATGTAGACTAAAATGAGTGATGCAGAAACTAGGCAAAGAGATGATTCCATAAACTAGAGAAACAAGGCTGAGGTTGACAATAATCTTGACTTACCCTTTAAATTTAGAATTCTGATAATATTATAAATATTGAAGTTTCGGTGTGCATGTAAATCTATAGTTTGAGGATAACCAGAACAAGCAAAAATTCACTGAAGAGCCACAACAAATGCTCCCATCTGCCTCTTCATTTTATAACTTACAGCAATTTTACTACAAGGTAAGTTGTTAACTAAAAAAGCTTAAAATAAGAGGTCAAGGTAATGTGACAGAAGACAAAATGCTTATTTTTACACAAAAAAAATCAAAGACATGTACAACTATACAAAATAAAGGAGTTTTGTATTTGTTAAAATAGAAGATGAAAACAGATTCAGTCATCATTTAAACATCCAACTCTAAAGCACACCACCACATGAGGACATCTGAAAGACGGGACTTTCTTGGCAAACCCACTGCAGCACTTCTGTCCCTTATGGTGCAGTGTAGGCGTTTCCGTTGCGTTCACTGTCTCAGCACTCGAGCAGTCTTTGTGTGTCCTCCAACTTCTCCTTCCTCATGTTTATGTTACTCGCCCATAAGCTCAGATGCTGTGGCGGCCAGTTAAGTGATAAGATGCTTGCACTCCTACTGAATACAAAATTCTACCAATATCCAATGCTGTTGATGTTAATGACTCAACCACTGATCTCACTAGACTGAACAGCCAAATCCTTCAAAAATATAAATATAAATTCATCTAAACCGAGCCTGAATTTGGTCCTTTTTCCTTTTGACATCTCCATCTGTGAAGGAAGCTCTTTTAGTTATTCTCATTCCACTCTGGCATGATGCTGACGCTATGCACAGTGTGGTACTGGTGTGGGGATAGTGTACGAGGGATGCCATGTGTATAGAGGTACTCATTTCCCTGTAGCCCAGCTGTGGGCGACTGGATCCCGGCTCCAGGACTGCACTGGCGGCCCAGAGTCTGGTGTGTCATGGAGCTCTGGTACATGGCGGCGTGGTGGCCGTCGCCCAGCTGTGGAGAGGCGTGGCCTCCCACCCCACCCAGTCTGGACACCAGAGACCCTGAGGCGAAGTGAGCAGAGAAGTGCTGGTAGGGCAGCCGCTCCATTGGCTGCATGGTCGTGACGGAGCAACTCCCGTAGGGCGAGACGCTGGCCCAGGTGTTGCAGCTGATGTCCTCCAGACTGGGAACAGGCTCCGCGCCCTGGGAGGCACTGGCATACATGCAGGCCTGCCGCTGGCTCGACTCGCTGCGGTAGGGCCCGCCGGCCAGGCCGAGGCTCTGGGGGTAGCTGACGGGACGGTAGTAATGGTCCTCCTCACTGGACGAGCTCTCCAGGTAGGCTTTCTTATAGCTGTGCTCACCTGAGTGACAGTCATCCTCCACTGCAGATAAAGTCATAGAGTGGAACAATACCGTTACTCAATGTGATACATTTTCCCTTGGAGCGTTCCAATTCTGTAAACATCAAAAGGTCAATAAACTGTGATCAAATCATTTTGGAATCATACAACATTGTCTCACGCACTGACATCTAAAGCAAATGATTCATTTATCCTACTGGGAGAGCCATGCTACTTTTTAGTGCGCTTCACTTGCCAAATTACACACTTTTTTTTTTTTCCTTAGCGCACCACTCTGAGTGTATGAATTCAATTCATCAGACGAGCCAGAGTGCAAAGACAGCCAAGAACACATTAACAGAGATGGATATACTGGCTGTCACGAAGACTGAACTTGTAACCCCCTGGTTAGAGGATGGTCTTTCTAACCACGGGGCCAAAGGGACATCCTGAATAAAATGTTACACGGACCATTTTATCCTGCTAGAGTTCATGTCACAGGGGGGTTCTTCTACCTTTCCTCTTGATGCAGTGATAGTCCTGGCCGTGCTCGTGCGGCAGAGGGTAGGAGCCCGACTGGGGCAGCAGGTCCTGCGAGGTGCTGGTGACCCCGTTTTCACACTGGGAGTACTGGGTGGTGAGGGTGCTCGGGGTGGCCATGCCCTGGACCTCCCCACTGAACGGACTCTGGCTGCTGCCGACTCTCTGGCGGACTGTGCTGCGAGGCACGACTGGATACTCCTTGGTGCTGCACACACACACACACACACATAATTAGAGTCAAAAATATAAAGGCAAGTAAAAAATATATCTATCTAAAATGTATCTAACAGTGGGTTTAAATATATCTCTATATATATGCCCCGCTATTTTTG
>OMLF01010978.1:0-17160 GCA_900302615.1 Holocentrus rufus
AGTTCACATGGTGATATGATGAGTTGAGATCAGGGCTATATTTAGACCCCGCCTTCAAACAATTATGAATTATTTAAACGAGGCTGTAGCTCCATATTGATACAGCTCTTTGCCTCTTGCACAGATGCATTTGTGAAACTCACACAACAGATTTATGATATTAACGGTGCCCTGTTGTAGGCAGAATCAACACGAGGCAAACCTAAACTGAAGATACCTTCCATATCTCTTATTTTCTGTTGAGTGGCAGAGGGAAAGCTGTAAAGTATAACTGATCTCTCATTTAAAAGTTAACTGTTTTGATGTATTTGATGTTTTTTATTTTTTATTATTATTACCATTCTTTGCCCAGCAATAAATACATATTGCTATATATTACCCACAGCCATATAAGATTCATCGTCTTGACTGTTCAGTTGAGTGGTGGTTCATTCTTCGGCAGGGTCTGCAGAGATTTTGAAGCGCTGTCAAACACAAGTGAGTTTAGGGTGTCACCATGTGGCCACTGCATGGAATGCCACAAAGCCGATCAGCATGCTGTTGAAACCGTTTTCCTAATCCGTCCCAGTATTTTTTTAATAGGCTGGAGTGCTTGCTAAGCCCGCATCAGTGTGCATAATCAGTCTCATTTGTGTCTGAGGAAGGACAATAAATCCCTTCAGACAAGTACACACAATTCAAAGATGCTTGAATATGTTTGGAACCATCAAAACATTTTGAGCGGGAAAAATACATTGCCTATATTGGATATACTTATGCTTTCAAAAATACATAGGAAGGAAGTGTCATTACTATTTCAAAATGACATTTTGAATGAATATCTTCTACGTGTACAAAAGCAGTTTCAGGTCAACATTTGTGTGTTTTGTATGTACACATTCTGAAAAACAGGCAGCAGATGTTGTATGAAGGTGTTTTTTTCTTCGTGGACTTACGCTCAAAGTTTTTTTTTTCATTAAGGCTTCTGAAAGTCTGTCAAAGAACTAGAGAATTATGATGGAGGTATACATATCAAATTCTTAGGCATGTTTGGGATTTCAAACATTCAGATCCATGGGTTATACTATACTATAAGTTTACCCCATAGATATTACACTATATCTAGGGTTTACCCACTCTTTTATTTGAAGAATATGTGAACCAATTTTTGGCTGACATAAAATTGTATTACATATAAGTTATAGGTATGCATGTATAAGTTTATTTTGCAGGTTAAAGAGCACAATAATGGTTTTCAGGGCAGCAGGGCTTCTTAGAGAGAGTGGGAGACCACTGCTCAACCAGAGGACAGGGGTTCAAGCTCCTGTGCTGGGTTGACTCCACTCTGTTGATGTGTTGTTGTGTCCTTGAGCAAAACACTGATTCTCTACCCGCTCCAGAGGTGCTGTTGTGTACCACAGCTTAACCTCTTGCCCATGGGGATCAGAATCTTATTAAATGTTTTTTGTTTATACCGGTGGTTGTTTGTATTCGGTAGAGATAACAGATTTCGCACCTTCTTATTTACCGCTGCATCCGTAAATTAATACCAACACACCACATTGGGTCCACTCTACAAACTGTAAAAAATACTGTCTACACACTGTCTGGCTCTGGCAGTAGTCCATGCGGTCATTGGTTTATTCTCCCGGCGCGTTCCAGTCGGGCGGTGCGGCTTCTGTGATTGGTCGACAACAGCTCAGCACAAGTTCCCCGGTACGCTGAGGAACCGGTGGGCACAGAACAGTGTGTGGATAATTGGTGTAAAATGGCGCTGTCTCAAGGAACAAAGAAGAAAGTTTGCTATTATTATGACGGTAAATATACGACATGTGCGCTTCAGTTTCTCAAATGATAGTTGGGGCCTTAAAAGCGAGGATATCTTTTTTGAAAATTACATTTATTCCTATTACAAAGAGGTGCCAAATGGCTAGCTAGCTAGCAAGTGTAATGAGCTAACGTTAGCTTACTGCTTCGGTAACTAGCCTGTGCTGCTTGCTAAAGCTAGCCGTTAGCTTGATGTGTGGCTGCCGGCAGTTTGTTATCCGGTGTACGCATTGGATACTGGTTAATCTGCGACTAAATACATTCGTGCAGTTTATTCAGATATTTGACCTGCTTTTGGGCTGTGCGTACAGCTAATTGGTCCATTTTGGTTGTAATTAGCCGGGCATTTAGCCAAGCTACCTAGCGCTAATCACGTTTGTGTTCCCATTAACTTGCTAACAACTTCCTAGAAGTGGTGCCCGAATCTGAGGCTGCCTGTTTCATTATTTATGGTTGCGCATGCAAATGAATAGTTTATCGATTTTTTTAGATTCCTTAAGTATGCATAAGCACTCTTAATCAAAATTTCACGTTTGTGGGAATCATAAGTTGTAAAATCTCCGGCAACATTTTGATGTTTTAACATGGGCTTTTCCTAGGCATCCGGATGTCATTTTGCATAACTTCTTATGGAGAACATTTGATGCCAAATTGCATTCAGAAGTATGTCAGTTTATGGCCGCCTTGTTTGTGGCAAAAGTATATCCTTGATAGAATATTAATATGAATATTGAAGATTTTTGAGGACTCATTTCCGTCTTGTTAAGAACGACATATAGATGGTACAGGTCATTCACATCAGTCGCTCCACTGTGTATTTTGATGGTAGACGATTATTAGAATAACAGGTGAATCAGTTGTTGAAAGCTCATTGAGGTGAGTGCTGCTCGGTGAATTGAATTTATGCCAAATTGTAGCTCCGGGTAATTCGAAAAAGGTCTAAAGTCCTGTATTATAAAGTACTTAGCTTTTGCAGGTGAGTGGGGTGACATAAAATTGTCAGATTTTTAGTGTAGTTTCTTATGAAGTTATGTGCTCACTGAAGTGAACAAAGTACATCAGGGCTAGTTTTTCCCATGCGTATTTGCTGGTGTAAAACTCAACCTGCATAATTTTTTTTCCTCCAAGGCGATGTGGGGAACTACTACTATGGCCAGGGCCATCCCATGAAGCCCCACAGGATCCGCATGACACACAACCTCCTCCTCAACTATGGACTGTACAGGAAAATGGAGATCTATGTGAGTTGTGCCTCCCTACAGAATATTAGAAACCTGTTACAGTGCCAAATGCATATAACCCTCTGTTTCACTGTGCTTTCCTCGTGAAGTGAAAGAGTTAATATGAAATTACACTATAATCTTTTATAGCAGAATACATATTCCTGTTTCTGTCACTAATGAACGTGTGTGGGCATGAATAACTCCTCAAACCAGTGAATCACGAATGTGTGACACTTTGTGGAGTGAATTTTTGTCTCATAGACAGTTTGAGCTGTTATACCCAAATAATCTTTATTAGTATGGTCATGCTGAGAGCTTTTACGCATTAAATGCATCTGTGCTTCCAGAACTTCCTTCATACTTTCACAGTGGCACACAATTAATTATCGTTGACGTGACTCCAGAGATGTCACATAATATCACAGGTTAAAGTCATAAACTTCTTTCCCAGAGTAAGAAAATGGATGCTTGGTGAGGTGATCAAAATATATATGTGTAGTACTGCTTCATTTATAATTAATTAAGAGATGATGCTACAGGAGACTGAAAGCCATAGGACTGTGGGAGAATTTAAGCACATTCTCTGAACTAAAAATGTCAACAGACTCATTGGATGTAACAGATTTTGTGGGTCCACAATCCTTGTCTAGATTTCCTCCAGATTTTAGAGCATGAAGACCAGAGATGGGGACTGGAGTTGTTTATAGTATATTTCCCCATGATATTGTATTGATACAGGGATGCCCACTTTCATGTCATTTTTATTCCCATCTTAAAGCTTTTCATGAAAAACTTTTCTTGATGCATGATGTGCAATCCAATCAAATGATGTAAAATAATATGGGAAAAGTGATTGAACAACTGCTTGACTTTCATCTGGCTATTTATTCATGGCTCATCACTCATAAATTTCATTGATTTTGTGGCATTTTCATCACTGCGAACTCAATGCAGACAATAAATCCTACAATAACCAAAATTGCTGAATTGGTCATCCTGACCTGAAGAAATACATAAAAATAACTGGCATTCCCCTTAACATATGGATTGCATGACACACGATTCAAGACCAAACCAATCCAAGACTGTAGGAGTGATATGAAAGTTTTGTTTTAGGGTGGATTTTCACTCTGATTGGACAAGCACAATGTGGATTGATGAAGTGTGAAGCACAAGCTTTCATTTATCTTCCCGTTACCTCTCTGTCTGTTTCCAGAGACCACACAAGGCCAACGGAGAGGAGATGACCAAATACCACAGTGACGACTACATCAAGTTCCTGAGGTCCATCCGACCAGACAACATGTCTGAGTACAGCAAACAGATGCAGAGATGTAAGTGTCGGACTTTGCTCTGAATGGCCACTGCACTGAGCCGCTCTCACTGTCTGGTTATGTTTATAATCTTTCTGTCCTGTGCTTTTCTCCTCACAGTCAACGTCGGAGAGGACTGTCCCGTGTTCGACGGCCTGTTTGAGTTTTGTCAGCTCTCAACAGGTGGCTCTGTCGGTAAGTTACTCCAATCCTATCGCCCATCATCCTTCTCTTCTGCTCTTGCAGTCTCTGCATCCGGGAGCTCATATTATCCAGTCACTTTTAAAGAATACACTACTGACCTAGAGTGTTAGATGATATTAATATTTTTACAACCTGAAAAAGACAAATCAGAAATACTGTCGTACCACTCAGCCCCTGAACAACTTAGCCTAAATTAGATTTCAAGAGAACTTGCCGCTCCGTTTGCTAATATAAAGCCAGCTGTCATAAAGCTAAGAGTCGTTTTTCATGTTGACCTTACATTTAATGTTCAGGTGAAAAAAGACTTGTGTTCAGTTAAGAGCCATCTCCATAACAAGGTCTTTTTATCATTCAGCAGTTGAAAGAACAGCATTTACACCTTTATTTCTTACTGCCTAGACAGCTGCAACCCGCTTTTTGTCTGCCTAAATCTAAAGTCTCCAGTGCCTCCAGCTGGTACAGAACACACCAGCTTGGATTTTAGTGGGTTCTGACAGAGGAGTTCACTTCCGCTCATTTCTGACTGGCTACTGTTGGTTTCAGTGTTGACTTTAAAATTTTTCAAATCACTTTAAAAGTAGGGATAGGTTTGGCTCCAGTTAAATCTCTGACCATAACACCTTATAAGCCCGAGCTCAGTCTTAGATCTGGGCTGGGGGCTTTTCTGGTCATTGCTAAATCTAGACTGAATAAGTCTGAAGGATTGCGGTGCTTTGCTGTCAGGGCACTGACAGAATGTCAGGCTGACTCGATCAGTGTCTCTATTAAATCAAATCTTAAGACCCATTACTGTAGACGTGCTTTTATAATGTTTCTCTTCTGGTTTGTTGTTATTATCTTCAATCCCTCTCCTAATCCTGCCATAACTATAATCTGTATTCCACCTTATTGTATGTTTGCCTGTGCAAAATGGAAGCCAGCTGCTGTAAACATGAATTTGAACTGCAGTAATTGAATCCCAATTGGCAGGTAACACCCTGGGGTGTCTGGTGCTGCAGTGTTAATTTTTCACCATCCAGCATTAGCTGACCACTAGCACATTGACAGTCTTCTCACATTTGTCTAAAATTTGCATTTGATGCCCCTGGTACCACCCCTTGAAGGTCCTGAGTCATGCAAAACAGCACAGCACGGATAAATCTGTTTTGTGCTGCAAACAAAATTGAAGGAAAACACTTATGTCATGTTGGAATTAAAATAAAACTGTGGAAGTGAACTGTTTTAATAGGCTTACATTACATTTGCATTTTTCATCAAAATCATCATGTTTACCAGTGATCCTTTCCATAATATATTGGATAACTGATTGAAGCTCCGTATAGGTCTGTGGGCAGAACATGGCAGGGTTGGTGATTGCATATGAAAATAAAACCTCTTTCTACGATATTGTTTGTTTAGGCAAAATAAATGTGGAATTTTACTAACTGTGCCACAGGTGGGAGATTATATGGAAATGAGATGCAAATATGGTGCGAGTCCCATCCAGTGTAGACCATGTGATGTGATAAAAGATAATCAAATGTGGCACCAGACACATTCACTGGTCACTGTTAAGTTTATTTATGGTTGTTGGCATTAAAATGGGGAGGGAGGGGGTGCTTGCAATTAAGATCTTTCTCAGTGCAAACACACCTTGTGCATGCAAACTGAACTTCACCATAAAAGCCCTGCACAGGACTTTTGCACTGATCTCGGGCAGGTATTAGAACTAAGTATTAATGTAAACAGTGAGAAATACAGCTGGGAATGGCCAACTTGTGTGACGAAAACTTAAACGTCCTCCATCTTCTCTACAAAAACAGGCTTTGTCTGATTTATACGGGATTGTGAGCCCATAATTCTGCTCCACTGGACCTCTCAAAATTGTTTGGTTAATGCAAATTATTGTCTATTTGATTGCAGATGTATAACATTTTTGATGGGTGCATTTTTTTGCGTGTACCATGCTTTGTAAGTGCTATACAAATAGTCATTATCTTCACCCATTGGTGAAGATGATATTGCTCACAAATGTGGAACTAATAATTAATGACCTCATTTGGATCAACATTCAAAAAGCTGATGAAACTGAAAGTGTGTTGACTGACTGACTGTTCCTGTCCTGTAGCTGGAGCGGTGAAGCTGAACAAGCAGCAGACAGACATCGCCATCAACTGGGCCGGCGGGCTCCACCACGCAAAGAAGTCGGAGGCCTCTGGCTTCTGCTACGTCAACGACATCGTCCTGGCCATCCTCGAGCTGCTCAAGTAAGAGCTGAGCCTGACTGGTCTCTTTTCTCTGTGAATGTCTCCTGCTTCTTCACCATTCTGTGCATCTACACCAAACTGTTGAATGCTGCCTAGGTGAAGTCTATTTTTGCCAAGTGTGTTTGTGAGCTGTCTGTGCACTGTTTGATTTGCATGCAATCCCTGGTTTATTTGTTTTCGAGTGTGGACCTGAATGGAGACACATTGTATTTGCATTTTGTTGATGTGGCCAGATGCTCCTCTCTCCGCCTCTGAACATGGTTTGGATGGATGGATGTTCAGTGTATCTTTTCTTATGCATTTTAGTGTATTTATTTGGGATTTTATGCATTCATTTTTGCTCTTTAATACAAGTATGATCAACCAGGATGCATGTTGATACATGTGTAAAAAGTATTTGCATTGTGTGCAGGACATAAATTGAAAGTCTCCTGCCACTTTCACCATTTCACCAGCTCAAAGCAGATTAGATTAGCTACTCTTCTCTTTTTTTCTAGATACCACCAGAGGGTGTTGTACATCGACATCGACATCCACCACGGTGACGGAGTGGAGGAAGCCTTCTACACCACAGACAGGGTGATGACTGTCTCTTTCCACAAGTACGGAGAGTACTTCCCCGGCACTGGAGATCTAAGGGTTAGTTGTGTCTGTGTGTTTGTGTCCCTGTTCTCCTTATTAAGACTGTGGCTTTGTGTTTGTATATGGGCATGACATAAAAGACATCTCCAATGTGTGCAGGACATTGGAGCTGGAAAGGGCAAGTACTATGCAGTGAACTACCCTCTACGGGACGGCATTGATGATGAGTCATATGAAGCCATCTTCAAACCTGTAAGTCTGCTTTTATCACAACAACAATACTACGTGCCTTCTTTGTGTCCAAGATAATACTGTGCAGTTAACACAATCAGTCTGATTCCCTGAATTAAGGATGCTGACATGTGATTGTCTGTGTTAGATCATGGCTAAAGTGATGGAGATGTACCAGCCGAGTGCTGTGGTTCTCCAATGTGGAGCTGACTCCCTTTCTGGAGACAGACTGGGCTGCTTCAACCTCACCATCAAGGGTATAAACTCATTTCACACTCTCCAGGCATTACTCAAAGCATTTTTGTAATATCAGGGATTGTAACAAGTGTGTGTCTTGTCTGTTCCAGGCCACGCCAAGTGTGTTGAGTACATGAAAAGCTTCAATCTGCCCCTGCTGATGCTGGGCGGCGGAGGCTACACCATCCGCAACGTGGCCCGCTGCTGGACCTACGAGACGGCCGTCGCCTTGGACTGCTCCATCCCCAACGAGCTGCCCTACAACGATTACTTTGAGTACTTTGGACCCGACTTCAAGCTGCACATCAGCCCGTCCAACATGACCAACCAGAACACCAACGAGTACCTGGAGAAGATCAAGCAGCGTCTCTTCGAAAACCTGCGTATGCTGCCGCACGCCCCGGGTGTCCAGATGCAGGCGATCCCCGAAGACGCCCCCCACCCTGACAGTGGGGACGAGGACGAAGAGGACCCCGACAAACGCATCTCCAGTAAGAACCACGCTTGACCACAATCTACATAGGCAGGGTCATGGGAAATGGCACATGTGGATTCACCACTTCAGATTAGTTTGAACACATGAACACTTCTGATTCATTAATTGTGCATTTTTTTTAATGCCTCGAGGGAAAAAAGTCCTAATTTCTCACCTGGGGAAGCCCTGGCTGCTGATGCTCATTCACAGCCACAGCAGGCAGAGACGATGATTCATTTTAGAAAGTGTCAAAGGATGACATTAAAACAAATTAGATCTTCAAGGCATATTATATTATCACTGCTTGATGAAACCTAGGGCCAGAAGAGGTCATGCCATTATCTGCATTGGAAAAAAACTTGTGTGAGCCCTTCATCTCCTGAATCACAGTCTGCTCTGGGTGTGTGTTGCTCGGAGAATATTAAATATTGCTGTGTAATATTTTAATTGGAAATTGAGTGTCTTGATTAGCATAAATGATCTCATTGAACTAGTTGCGCTGATAATGTTTTGCACATGGTTGTAGTGAGTGTACCTCTTCAGTAGTACGACCATGAAACTCCACTCAAACCCATTATGATCACATTAATGCAACCTGGTTATGTGTACTCATTTCAGATTGGACCACAATTTCTCATTAGTATCAATTCAGGTTCAAGGCTTTTGAAAACAACAGCTGTAATTTAAATCAAATATATACAATAAAAAAGTAATGAAACAAACTGTATTAGAGTTGGACAACACTGACTGGCCAGAATAGGCTCTTTATATTGGTAAACTGATACTGGTCTCAAACCAGCTGTATTTGTTTCCAGTCTTCCAGTCATTGACAGTCATTGTGTTTTATGTTTCAGTCCGGGCCCACGACAAGAGGATAGCCTGCGAGGAAGAGTTTTCCGACTCCGAGGACGAGGCAGAGGGGCAGGGAGGAGGCCGCAGGAACGCAGCCAACCACAAGAAGGCCAAACGAGTGAAAAAGGAGGAAGAGAAGGAGGGAGAGGAAAAGAAAGGTGAAGCCTCGAGAGATACACTGGCATCCACAGTGACAAAAGCACCGCACACTGTAATATTAACGGTTTGTGTTTGTCTGCTTCCTAGAAGTGAAAGAGGAGGAGAAAGAGGAAGAGAAGATGGACACATCAGGGTAAGAGAAACACTCTTCATAACAACTGGTTTGTTTTGTAGTTTTAGAATAGAAAAACTGGCTTTGTGGAAATAGTTTGCCTTGTTTCTGCCCACAAACATATGATGTCAAGTGGTGCACTGTAGTTCAAGTACTCGCCTCTTAAACACCACAGCGAATGGCACTGATGAATAAAAAATTCAAATTGTGTTTCAGACCAAAAGAAGAGGTGAAAACAACTTGAAGTCTCCCATGAGGGAAAAAATGGTTCGACCGTTGTCCAGAAGCCCCACTGATTCCTTTATTCTCGTGCTGCAGTGATAAAAGGACCGACTTCTTTTCTACTCCAGTTTTAGTATGTCTTCTTAATGGCAAACCTGGTTCACATGGTACTTGAATTGGTTTTTAACCTCCTTGGAGAACCAGATGGGTGGGTCTTGACAAATTGGATAGTACAGCAAGTGCCAGAAAGTTTTAACAATCGCTGCACAGCATCTGAACATCAATTTAGCATACTTCTGATTGAAAACTTGCCTAGCACTTTCTCTGCTGTGCCGATGCAGTAAACCCCACCCAACTGAGCCTCCAAGCAGTTAAAAACAAATGCTGTGAATCCTTTTCTTTTGCCGTGTGAGCCAGGTCTGCCCGCTGAGAGGAAAAACACAAAGTGTTACTGTTGCTATCATGGCGTTTCAGATATACAGTATCCAACAAACAAAAAGCCAAACATGTATGGGGCTCACTCTAAAATCCCTGCAGAGATGTAGTTGATTTAAGTCTAGTGCTCACATGCAAAAAGGCTTTTCTTAGTTTTTAAACAGCTATTTATGATACTGTTAGAATAACCAGCATCTGGCAAACTGTTGTTTGGCTTGTTGTGTTAATTTATCAGTAAATGCATGTTTAAAATGTCCCTGCCTTTTGCATGTACATATTACACCCTCCTTTTGCCCATGCAGTCCACCACTTCGCCGACAGTCCCTAATCTCTGTTCACTAAGTTATTTTAAATCATGAACACACACAGTTCCTTTGGCCTGTCTTCCTGTGAATATCTGGTCAGTGTTTTCCCCCTTTTCATTTTCTTCTTGCATTGTTTTGTATGTTTTAGGTATGACTGAGTTTGTACCTCTTCAGAGGCTGATGTTGAGAAGCGAGTGACTTGTTTTAGATATTTTGTACCATTATAAAGGTGGAGTGAGCTGGTGAACAGCCTTCCACCTGTGGTTGTTTGGAGTTCTATCCTTGTGAAATGTGCATTATCATAACTGACTTTGTTATAAAAAATAAAGAAAACTGATCCAAGTGTTTTGTCCTCCCT
Organism: Holocentrus rufus; assembly: GCA_900302615.1. Lineage (NCBI taxonomy): Eukaryota > Metazoa > Chordata > Actinopteri > Holocentriformes > Holocentridae > Holocentrus > Holocentrus rufus. The sequence goes on from OMLF01010978.1 coordinate 10,761, forward strand.
CTTCTGTCACTCTTTTCAGTTAACATCAATCCAGGGTTGCATAGATGACACCAGACACAACTTATATATAGTCATTTATTGTCAAGGTATGGTAAAATGGCTGACAACAGAACACCTCAATTCAATTTCCATCTATTTGTGGAATCATATTAAATAGAATTGGAGTACAGGTTTCAGTCTAGTCACACAGACACTGCAGATCCAAAGGTACAAAAATGTAATCCCAAATCCCTTCTGAGCCCACCATAAAGTTTCCAAGGGAGTAATTTCTAGTGATGTTACAATAATTGTTATAACAACACTAACCCATGAATCATCCTGTCACTTGGGGTGCACTTACAGTCAAAAACGACTTCCTCTTCTGGCCTCTTTTCCTCCATTTGGACTGATCTACCACGGTCACACAGGAGTAACAAAGTCCCTGGCAGCCAACTGCCATAACTTCCACCTGCACGCTGACTTCAGATCAGTTCAGATGAAGGGAGGGAGGTGAGGAGAGGAGGTCAAACTTGACTGTAAATGCACCCTGGTCTTATTTTTCCTTCTCTGCCTTTGTCTTCCTGAGTGCAGACTGAGTCAGTGTGTCCAATGGTACGAGTGTGGCTGAAGTTGTGTTGAAGTGCCTCGTTACGCCTCCAGCTCAAAGTCAAAGTACTGTGGGTCAAAGTAGTGAATCCTTACGTATCCGTCCTCTCCTCCGCTGCTGTAACTGTGGACCACAGGAGGAAAAACCTCAGTATACACCAAATACAAACAGCTGGATCACATTGCTGTAAACCTTTTAAGAGCGTCTATCAGGATCATGTTCATGTCTTACCTCTTGCCGTCAGGGTGGAATGCTACACAGTTGATGGGACCGAAATGACCTTTGACCCTGCCAAACTCCTCTTCATAGGCAGCATGGAAGAACCTGTGAGACAAGGGATTAACGCTTAACACCTGCTAGATGTTTATACACACTTATGTGACAGTATCTAAGTGTAGGTCTCTGACAGCTAACAGATAAATCATCAAATCTATCAAAGAGCTACCATGTGGGTCTAAAGCTTCAGCCCCAGCTAATAAGATGAGTTAATAGGAAATTGGGTTCCTGCACAGTGTAAGCCCCCTTTTGATTGTTCAGCATGGTGGGAGAAAAGGCCAAGCACCCTGAAATTATGTTCAGTCAACTGTCAGGCTTAGCCAAGCGATAGCAATGATTTTTCTTAACCCTCAAATCAACCTCGGCCGTGTTTTCCCTTACCTGGCCTCAAACTTGCCGATCCTGGTGGAGGTAGTGGTGACCTCCATGGCCTCCTGTCCGCCTCCCATCACCACCTGAATCAGACACACCGTGCACAAGCGGCAAAGGTCAGTGATGAGGATGCTGATTGCAACAGCAAGCTCCAACAATGAGAACTCCAGTGTCACAAGGTCTTAGTGCACTCGTGATTTGTGTTTTGCGAGTCTTTCCTTACATGATCCATAATGGGGGAGATAGCAGCAGAGTTGACGGGTCTCTCTGTCTTGAAGGTCTTGATGTGATCCAGAGATGTAGAGTCAAACAGCTGAGAGGAAACAAACAGGAAAGACTCTTGTTATCTTACTAGTGTTGTAAAACTGCCCTAGAGCTCTAAGAGTTTTATCTCTTTTAAATTTTTAAAAGAGATATATATGGTTGTGCTCAGGTAAGAGGCTAATGCAGGTGAACGCAGGTGAACACTAGTGTGCGTGTTTGTATGAAAGAGCTGTGAAAGTAGACAGGCGTCGTACCTTGGCAGTGTTGTCCTTTGAGGCACTGATCACCATGGTGAGATCCACCGACGACTGCATGTCATTGATCTGCTTGGTGTGCTCCTTGGCCTTCTTCAGGATCTCTCCAGACTGTCCGCAAACAGCATATGTTTATCATGACATTCAAACATACAGCTATACTTAGTGCTCTGAAGTTATTCAGTATCTTATTCTCAAAGCGCACTTACACAAACTTCTGTCCCGTTGTTAAGCCACACAAATTCAGTTTATTGTTCTTTGCTGCAGACAGATAAATGTGCACTCACCTTGGCACTGAACTGGTTGATCTCTCCGTTCTCGTGGCCGGCGATGACAAACTCTCCCAGAGGTCCCCACACAGCACTGGTGATCTTTGACTCGCTGCAAGGCACCGACAGGTAGGGCTGGTTGTCCTCTGCAGAAATAGGGGCAGACGTGCAATCAGTAAGACAAACACTCCTGGGTCATGGCACTGAGGGAAAACATGATCCTGCAACAGATTCTGTTCAACTGTCCAAAACTAAACAGACTGGTTGCCACTTCTTGTCCACGACAAGGGTTTAAGTCAGGGAGTGTCTTTCTGTTTTGTTTGATGTAAACTTATGGGCCTGTAGAACTCTTTGAGTCTGTAAACAGTGATTTGGGGCTCTAAAGATACTTGAACTTGGTCTGCACGCAACTTTGGCAACCAGCCTGGAAGCGGTGTTGTGCGTACCGATCTGCTGTGGGTCCCTCAGGTCAAAGAAGTTCAGGTAGCACTGGTAGCCCATCTGCTTGTCTGTGGAGAACATGATGATGTTGCCGCTGAAGTCGAAGCCGCACGTCCTGACGGCCGAGCTGGTCTGCAGCAGGGCCAACTGTTTCCCTGTAAAACACAGAGGGAGGCAGAGAGGTTAGTGCTGTGGATGCCAACAGGCACAGAGATGCAGGTGAAACAAATGTGAGATGTGACCATTTTGAGCGTATGTTAAATTTTCACAGCTTTAACTTCATGTGCATCCCTGACTGATCCAACTGCTCATTCTGACAGCACCATGGGAGACACCTCATAGTTTTACACGTACCGGTTTCACAGTCCCACAGCCGACAGCTGTTGTCTGCCGACCCTGTCAACACGTTTTTGGTGTCCCCTGAGAGAAGGCATGTTAAGGAACAAAACTGAACCAGTAAACACACAAACATTGTAACATAAAACATTATAATCAAATAGTACATTGTTGAATAGGATACAGTCGCAGTCGACACACCACACAGCTCCTGTGTGTCCATTGTAGGTGCCCAGCCTCTCGCCATTGACAGAATACCACACGTTGGCTACCTGCAGTCAAATACATCACAACAGGAACATGTGTCAAACAGATGCCAAGCACTATAGTAAACAAAATCTGTCCTGAGAAACAGCAAAAACATGCACAAGTGCAGACAAGTTAAATACTAGCACTGACTCACCGTGTCTTTGGCTACAGAGAAGAGCAGGTCTCCTTCCCTGTTGTATTTGATCTGAGTGATGGACCTCTCATGGCCCTGGAGCAGGATTGGTTTCTGTGGAGAGCAGTGAACATGAGCAATTTGAGCTCTCAGTACTGCAGTTTGTTACCTACCAACAAAATGCCCCAGCAGTCCATCTGGCAGCAGCCGAGACACTTGGCATCATCTCTACAAATTCTCCTTTGCATGAAAAAGTACCTTGCCAATCTTGCCTCAAAAATTCATTTTGCATTTTAGAAAATTCCTTTCACATCAACAATACATTAAACCAACCTAACTGCTCGTGTTTCACTTGTAGCTAGATAAACTAAATGTTAGCACTTGATTAAATTGCAAATTTTATAATTTACTCGACAGTTATAGCCACAATCTTCCATCAAAATGTACTAGGGACGGCTTTCGTGTAAACAAAGTATAAAGTTGGAAGATTTTACCAAAATACACGCAGCAAGGTGAACCATATTTACCGAATTTATCAAATGACAGTTGCGATTTTAAAAAGGCTCTTGTTTCAAGTCAGTGTTTACCTTGTCAAAAAGTCAGGCTGGCAACACAGAGCTGTGCTCTCTCACTACAAGATAGCAGAACGTACCTTAACGTGTAATTGTTAGTGATTTGGGTTTACAAACAAACACTCAAATCAGCTAGTTAACATTATTCACAGATATCTATTCAGTCCATCTGGCAGAGGCCGGGTACACTTTACATCATCCCTACATCATGCTAGGGAAGCTAGCTAACATTTAGCTTATCTAGCTATCGCTAGATAGCCTGCAAGCTATGCTAACGTTAGCCCAGCTGGATAAACTGGAGCTGTCAATTCCGGTCTGGGAATGAACGTTATATCCTATCGAACATATATCTTTAATAGCGAAATATGCTCACCATTTTGTCACCTTGGTGTTGCCACTAGGTCCAAAACATTCACTAGTTCTCTTGTACAGAGAGAAAAGATGAACACTCGTGTTTCAGGCGCCGGAGCCGTGGCGGAAGAGGATCGTAACGTATTTCCTGTGTGGAGCAGTAAACTCGCATTAGTGCGCCCTCTGCTGGAATTAAACCAATACTAACACTATCCACTGTATGAAAGAGGTGTGTAGCATCTCATAAACTAAAAAGGGCTGTAAGGTTAATAAATAAATAAATAAAATCTGAGAAACACAAATCTTCCCACGTGTGATTTCTGAAGCAAGTATTTAGCCCTAAAAAGACCTTATATTACCAGACTTTTAGGGTTTTTTTTAGTTTTTTTTTTTACATGTCAAATTCTATTTAGACAAAATGAGCAGTCTTGTGGGATTTGTGGGTCTGACTCCTAGAAGTAAAAATCACAAATACATTACATCTTTTATTGAACAAGAAACAATGTACAGGGCCAGATAAAAGTACTGCAAAACAGACAAAAAAATCAAGAGAAACAAATCTTTGGTTCCTTCTCAAAGTCAATGAACCTCCAAATCCACCATGGGACTGGGGACACAAGAAATTAGGTTTGCCATTTGTATTGAAGGTGAAAATTAGCTAAACAATCAGTGGTCACCTGGACCTTAGCAATGCTACATCTTGAGTAGTACATAAGAATGTCTGAGGAGAAAGTGGAAATGAAAGGGAATGAAACTTTCATGAACTGTCATTCATTATGATATACTTCTGCTAACACCTGCTCTTACTTTACCTCCTGACTGAAACTACACTCAAAGTCGCTGTGCTTTCTGAAAGCATCGGGGAGATGCACAATATGTTACTTCAAACAAAAATTTAGAGTATTTACTTCAAACCTAAGCTCTGCTGGGAAACATTTGATCTGTTTTTACATCCATGCAGGACAGTGGGTTTAATGAAATATACATTCTTAGCTAAGTGCTTGTCAGTTCAGACTGCCACAGAGTAAAACCAAGAGGTGAGGGTTGCATAGAGGTCCTTGAACATTCTGTTATAAAAACCTGATTCCAAGCTACTGCAATGATCAGGGCTGGGAGGCGACAATCTTAAACCATGTCATCTGCACATGACACACACACACACACACTGATGCACAAAGATGGAGCTGACAGGCCGACGGGATAAACAAGTTGGTCAAGTCTGAAGTGGTTATCACCGCGAGGTAAAAGCAACAGAAACATGGAGATACAATCGACTGAACTCAGGAATGCCAAGATGACAAAAAAAAACAAAAAAAAAACAAAAAACAAAAACAAAACACAATGGCTTTATAATGGTCTCCGTTAAGAAAAATAGACTAATGTGTTTTTACAGAGTTGCTCTTAAGATACACATTTTATAACATTAGAGATTATACATCCAACAATAAATACAGTCCACAAAATCAGAAACATTGTGCAGCTGAAGAGGTGTGATGATCAAACCAGAGAACAAAGAGAAACTTCCTTAAAATATTCTATGGGCAAAACAGTGATTGAAAATTTGAAAAAACAAAACATCGACATGCTTTTACTGATTAGCTAAAAAAACTTTTTAGCTTACTGTGTGTGATATCAAGTATTGTTTTGGATAAAGAAATATTTGCTTTCTATCTGTGTTAAGATTTTTGAAGACATAAAAGGTAATGTGTTATTACTAAAAGTGGCTTTCACAGTACGGCACACTCTATGCATCAAACCCCTTCGACACACACTCACACACACAAACAACCCAAGATACACACTGACTGGAAACACACGCTCTCTCTCACACACACAAGTCACTCCTCAGCCCCTACTGATGCCTCTTGACTGATACATTATTTGACTCCTGCCATCCCAAGCAGCACTGACACTCCTCTCTTGCCTTAGTGATTCTCTATGGGTTACAGGTCAAAAAGGGAATGTGCAACAAAAACACGGAGACAGAGCAGAGGCACAATCTTATCTTCATGATGCACGTAGAACTGACTGGGAGAACACAAGCTAACCCTACCACTGACTCCAGATCAGATACCTACAGGCCTATCTCATCTGCTTCTGGATCAGTGTTCAGGATTGGCTTCCTCCAGTGGACTTGCAGGCTGGTGGCTGGTCATTTGGTGGTTGGCGGGTGCTGGAGGGGAAAGGGGCCGAGTGTGAGAAGCTTCAGTCCTGCGCGGCGACAGGCTGGGCGCCGCCCTCTTCCAGCAGGGCGTGCGTGTCCAGCTCTGGGTCACAGTGGCAGGACCGTGGGCAGG
>OMLF01010982.1:0-10990 GCA_900302615.1 Holocentrus rufus
CAATGAGAGGGACCAGAATGGACCAGGAGCTAGACCAGAGACCAACGGGACGGTCCCGGGGATACCCGGTAATCCCGGGAGACCGTTCAGTATCTCTGGATTGAGCTCACGTTCGGCGAGCACCACGGCGTACCGCATACCGCCGTACGCCTACACGGGTCCACTGCGTCTCCTGTGCGCCAGCGACGCCCGAGCGGACGTGTTTGTGGACAGCTTTATGTTCTGGATGGACACGGTGGAGATGGTGAGGGTGGCAGGACATCCCTCAGTCTACTACTCAGGCTGGGTGTTCCCCATCTATATCTTCAGCTACCTGTCCTGCCTGCGCCTGGTGGTCATGCCCCACAGCCCCCTGCTGTCCTCACTGGGAGTGGTCCTGCAGGATCTGCCCTTCCTCTTTGTGCGTATCGGCCTCATCGCCTTCTTCGGCTTCGTCACGCCCCTCCTTTACCTGATGAAGAACCTGTTGGTCTGCCTGGCCTTTGTCTATTTCAACTTCATGACCAAGCTGAGGGTCTTCAACACGGAGAGGATGTTCTTTTGAGACCTGAACTTCAAAACAGAGACAGAGCAACTTTAAAAGAAGCGGGGAGCGATGGGTCGGCGCAATCAGGAAATCTAATAGGATGTTAGGATTAAGCAAAATAGGGATGGATTTGCATACGTGGCACGGCAGAGGTATTTCTTTAAGATGACTACAGGAGAGAGCGGACTGTATGGTGGTGCTTTTCACAGGCCAAAAGGGAGCTGTTAGGCAATGTTTTCCCATTAAGGACACAAACTGTCAATGGACTACGTGTTGTGAAAGTGTTTTATTTTTACCTTCTTGTTCAAAGTTATTTTTTTACCCCCCAAGTCCCCTCACCCCTGACCTAAGCATGGCACTTTGAGAATGTACCTGTAATGTCACTTCTTCAGAGTTTAAACAGAGATTTTTTCTATTACCATAAAGTGCAGTGAATCTGTAAAAATATAAATACATGTTGTTATCTTAGGTTGTTTCTTTCCTTTTTTTTTTTTTTTGGCTAAGTTATTATAATATTCAGAAAGGAAAACAAAGCGTGAGTTTGTACCTATGGCACATATATTTTGGTAACATTAATAAAGAAATTAATTCGAATATCTGTCTCAAGTATTTAGTAGTATGATTTTTTTACATGCACAAGTTACACAGGGAGTGAATTGAGGAGTGCATTAAAAGAGGAGCGTGAATGGGATTTGGTATGTGTGTATATGATCATGTTTTCAGGTATGACCTCTATTCAAATAAACTAACTTATTATTATTTGGATGCATTTGTGTTGAGTTACACTGAAATGGTCACAAGCACAGTGAGACAAGACCTCTCAACATGCCAGAGTCACATCAGTCATCACATCTTTCCACTGCGTCACATCATTTTCTTCCCATCATCCTTCATTTCTCTGGAAAAGAGCCGCAGCTCTCGATGATAGTTTTCCTGTTAATGTGTCAAAAAGCCCCTTGAAGCCATGCTCAACACAGTTCATCACAAAGGCAATTTCTGCATAACACCTATGTACTTATTCATTCATTCCCTCCAAATGCACAGTTAAATTTTTGCCTCGGGTGATTAATACAGGGACTGAACCTATTTTTTTCTCTGCATGCTTCTGATGTTTGAATAGATAATCCATTGCAGCAGAGTAGAAAACCCCAACCCGTCTTGTGACTGCATATAAAATATAACTAATACAAACTTGAGCATAAATAAAGTCAACACAAGTGACAAAGACTGACACTGAAAATACTAGATAGTCTTACATCATCATCCACCACAACAAAATATGCACCTGGTATAAAAGCCCATTATGCATCCTGATCTGTTCTCATCTACTTCCCACAAGTCCTCTTCTCCACTGCTGATACTGGTGTGGACTGCTGACAAGTCCTCTCTTCTACAATGTTTGGTGTTGTAACTTAAAAAGATGGTAGCTTATTAAAGTCAAGCATTTGGTGACAAAAACAGACTAAAATTCATGTCTGTGTTTACAGACAAAAAATGCATTCATAATCACATTGATGTCATTTCTATACACTTCCAAATTTCTGCATTCATTTCATTAGTGTAATTAATTTTGCATACCAAGCCAGACAATGCAACATGGGCAGTATTTACACAAGTAGGATTTTCTGTATTTCTCTACATTCCTGTTTAAATTTGAATCCTCATTTTGTAATTCAAGCAGACCAAACAGATTCAGCACAGGTACATCACTGCCTCCCCATTGAGACTCTCCTTAGCCGAAAACACTGGGTCCTGCAGACAAACTGGGACTTCCCCAATGATCCGACCAGGAACAGCAGGCTACAGTTACTGGGTGACACGTGGGAAGAGAGAAAACCTTTACTACAACGGATGCCAAGGTACTGAGGGGATCCAAAATAACTGACCTGATATAAAACCCAGTTAGCTGGTGCGAAGTACAGTGGATTTTGGCTATAAACATAGACCAAGAGAAGAAAAGCCAGCTGAAGCACCGCATCTTGGAAAAGCTATTATTACAACTGCCTGAAATTCATCATCTAATATTATAATGCACTGACAGGATTGAGAAATAGCGTGGAAATGTCTTGGACCGGACTCAGTTGTCTGGAGAGTGGGTGGCAGTGGAGCATTGGTAACCTGTTCAGATGTTTAAACTGGGCCCAGGTGAGAGTTAACTGTTACAAACCATACCAGGGAATAAGAAGTAATCATAAAATCAGCCTACTAATACCAAAGAATGAACACGACACTTTATATGGCCTATAAAAATGCACTGCCTGTGACACCTGGGCTATGAAAGCATGTTGCACATCATGGGTCAGGTAGGATCAGGCTTTAATCTGGGAGAGCTAAAACAGAGAAAAGCTTTCATGGATGTTGAGCTAATTCTGTACTTTGGAGCCCACGACAAAGACAATCCTCAGACTATTGAATATAAAAATAACTGTGTGCCGAAATAACCAGAACTGTGAGTACGTCACTTACTAAAACTGTCCAGTGCTAACCACAGGAAATGTAATATGATAGAAGGACATGTTTTAAAAAATATGAGGAAAAACAATTGGAGCTCTGTAACAAAAATCAAAAAAGCATGAATTATTACTGGGTTTGAAAAGCAAGCTGTTAATCACGGATTAATCATGAATCCTAAGCCACTTGAAAATTTCTTTTTCAATGTCAGACTATGCTGGATTCATGCCTGTGTGACCCACACTGCATTAGCTTTTACAGTAACATAACTTGATACTGTTACTGTGGAAACAAAAACATCAGCATGTGCATAAATAGCTCAAATTGGGGTAATTTGTGCAGTAGCCTCAAACAAAGACAAATCAAATTCTGAGATGATTAAATACATAGACAAAGCTTACGACTTTTGAAAGTGATTTAGATCAAACTTAGACAACAATTTTACTGCTAACTTGTAAATAAAAAGTAATCAATGTGGTTAGGATAAAAGAAAACTTCTAATGCCAGTGGCTGGTTTGATGAATTAGAACAAATGTTGTAACTATTGTATTATTATTGATCCAATCTCTCCTCCTTTCAGAAAACCGTACAAAAACATTTTAGAAAATGAAAGGTCTCAGGCTGAAGCGTGGGCGCTCTGGCGGAGGTGGATGTTGGAGGAGCAGCATTCACAGTGGACCAGACCTGAACAGAGCTCTTTTGTAAATCATCCTCAAAGACGTTCAATACCATTGTGTCTATTTTCTATTTCTGTACCAGTGAACATTTCATATTCCTGACAGCATTAAAGTAGCCCTGAAATATGGGTGTTCCATTCATCTACCGGGTTCCTGAAATAACGTGTATGTTTTGGACCTTGCTTAAAATATTATCTTCTCAGGGACGGGAGAATTCTTGACTCATGATACAAAAATATTTATATATTGATCTTAGCCTAACATATCCAAGTATGAACCTCTGCTCCTGTCCAGATCATGTTTTAATGTACTGTCTTAAACTGTATACAGTAAAAAAAAAAAATAAATCTTTATTATGTGAAAATATTGAATTACAAGAGAACATTGTGAAACTTTTTTTTCTTTTTTAACAGCCAAAATACAGCCATGGGGGGATATTAAAATATCACATTATAGTCAGTGCCTATATCTTGGCTGTTCACAATCACTGACTCAACCTTTCTCTGACTCTACCTCTTTCTTACTGTATGTTGAGCGACGAGTACTGCAACAAAGCAATTTCCCTGCAGGGATCAATAAAGTTTTCTGAATCTGAATCTGAATCTGAATCAATCAATAATTGGTTAAACTGTTGAAGATTAAAACAGTGTGAATAGTGTACATGTGTATCCATATATAACCTGAAAAACCTGTATCCTTTTCTGGTGGGGCGTCCATAATAATCCATCCACATTACAATTCAACCTCCCATTTTTGACAAACCAAACTATTTCTCATCATTATATAGATTTGAACTGTAAATAGCCTGCGCTGCTAAATCAAATATAAAACATGTTTTACTGTGCAAGTTCAGTCCAGTAATAGAGAATTAAATACAAATTCAGTCATTTAGATTTGCAGCCTAAAACAATGTACCCTCTATGAGCTCTATGTAAGAGAGTGAAGGCAAGTAATTATGCCATAATGTTTATCTGGCAACCTTAAGAAACCTACTGCTCTTGTGATTATTCTATCGTAAAAATGTGATTTTTACACTTCAAAACACCTGTACTATCCGTAATTCATATGCAAACGGCACATTTATAATCACAAATAATTGCTTTCTAGAGTAGTACCAGGAATGACAAGCTACCCATTTCCATGTAATTGCAGTTTTCCCGTAATAACTCCTCAAATGCAATCAGTCTGAGACTGAGCAGAGCAGGTCAGACACCATGCAGCGTGTCCCAGTCAGACCTGTGCTTGTGTCCCGGCAAAGTGCAAACAAGGACACGGCACTTCAGGTGTGATTGAAGCCACAGAGATTTACAACAGAGACAAACTGATAGAGACTTGTACTTTTGCATTAGAAAATATATGGTTTACTTATACATCCAGCCCTGTGTTGACTTATTTCAAATTGTGATCACTAGTATTTCACAGGTACATGGCCCGCCTCCCTGACAGATGTGGTTCCATGCAGTTTGAGGCCAGTCTGGTCCGGTCTGGTCTTTCTTCCCCCAGTAGGAAGCAGGATTTCCTCCTGGTATCATCACTGCTGAAGCCTGGTGGATCTCCTGAGGGCTATTATCCCACCAAGCCATCGCATCAGCACACTGCACCACACTTTCCATCACTTAATCCTCATTCATGCTGGTGCAGTCATTATAAAACTGGCAAATCTGATGCCCCTGAATTGTATCTTCAAATTCAGACCTCTTTCTGCATAACATCTGCTCTCTGGATCATTTTCCATGATGCAGATTTTGCACAGTCACGGATTGAAGCGCTATTTATAACAGATCTCAAATCTCAAAACAACAACAACAACAGCAAAAAAACTAAACCTGAAAAAGCCTCCTCTGATGAAGAGACACTTTGATCCCCCAAATACACTGCCTGGTTCCTCTTTTTTGTCTTTGAATGATTTGTAAATCGAAGTCATTACACGACACTTTGATATGAGTTTCATCATTTGTGGGTAAAGCTGATGCTGCAGACATTGTCTTCTCAGGCCACAAAGAGTGAGCCTTGTATCAGTGGTGTTGAAGCCGTCTTTAGTAAATTTCAGTGAAATAGAGAGATGAGGCCGCCCGCTTCCCCGCTCCCTCCCTTCCTCTCCTCTGACTTCCATTCTCTGGAGGCTGGTGGAAATCACTGTCGTTGGGCCAACCTTACCGACCCATGTGACAGGATATTCCTCCGTTTGATTAAGGGAGACAGCCCCATGCCTCTGTCTCATTGTTGCTCCATGACACACACCTTAACACACAGCGGGACCTCCTCTCTCATGACTGGACAACTATTTTACACCCTCATCCACCTTTGATGGCCATTTACACACCGAGGACAATGCTGCCCCGTCCGTCTTTAGCTGTGCTCCTCTCTCTCCTGCAGGTCCTCTGCATTACTGCTGATATAGGTACGTACACTTCACAGTTTTATTTTAATCAGCCCGGCTTGAAGTAAGACCGATCCACTTTCACCTGTGCTTTCTAACATATGACAGCATGACATGTGAGCCAGATTACTCAGAGCAGCTGTTCTGTCCTGCTCCAGATACCAGCTCCTTCCTCATCTACAACGAGAACCACAACATGTGCGTCAGGGTGGTGAGTGCCAGCGCGGTGACGCTGGGCCGCTGCGACCCCCACGCCGAGGAGCAGAAGTTCCGCTGGGCCTCGCAGTCGCGCCTCCTCAGCCTGTCCCTCAAGCTTTGCCTGGGAGCCCAGGAGATCAAAGAGTGGGTGAAGGTGCTGCTCTTCCCCTGCGACGAGAAGAGCGAGCTCCAGCATTGGCAGTGCAAGAATGACACCCTCTTTGGCCTGAAAGACCGGGACCTGTACTTCAACTGGGGCAACCGCAATGAGAGGAACATCATGATCTACCAGGGCTCAGGGCTCTGGAGCCGCTGGAAGATATACGGCACCCGGCAGGACCTTTGCTCTAAGGGCTATCAAGGTAGGAATTCTGGATGCTCAGTAGATTGTAAAAAAGACAAAATCCCAACTACTGTGGTGTCTAGACGGGAAGTGGCTGCTTTTTTATGTGGGGAAGGTGCTTCAGACGGGCTCTAAACAATGTTTTCTTTGGTTGTGCAGAACCTCTGCAAACGGTACAGATCTCTAACATCATTAACAAAAATTCTCCAAAAAACGTTTTATTCCTGTATAGCAATTGAAGGTATAATTGCAATATTCAGAAAAAGACTTGTGTTGTGATCTTTTAAAAATTTATATTATGTAGACGCAATAGGGATCTGAACACATTACCACTGGTGCAATGGTTATAACATTAAGAAAACAACTTAAGGTTTCTTAAGGTGAAATTTAAGCCCATGATAGATTTAAGTATTAAGATTCAGCTTGGCCTTTAATAGCTTTTCTTGTTTTGTTATTGCAGAGAAAAACAGACAGATAATCAGTTCTGACCCCAATTTATTATAACAACAGGTGCTCATTGTTTAACTCATGAATTTTCCTCTGGAATGATTTTAGGAGTGATTATGATTTCAAGAGGAACATGCTAATCACTGAGACTAAAACAATTGGCTCTGAGGGAGAGGGATAGTGTGTTGTTAAAGTTGCTAAAAAGGTTGTTGCCTGGTTATTTTGACTTATACAAATATTGAATCTTATCTTACCTGGTAAATGTGTCATCTCTAGTACCAGTTTGCTTGTATTTGTATTTGTATATATTTATTTCGTTGAGCAAAATGTTGATGTTGTTCATTGACTTCAATCTTTGTGTCTCCTCAGAGATTTTTACAATAGGGGGTAATTCCTATGGGAGCCCCTGCCAGTTCCCCTTTAAGTATGGGGAGAAGTGGTACGCTGAATGTACGGTGGAGGGTCGCTCAGACGGACAGCTGTGGTGTGCCACAGAGACGGATTACAATACTGAGAAGAAGTGGGGCTTTTGTCCCACCAAATGTAAGTCAGACTGAGACATTTTATATAATTCCACACACAGCTGTATATAAACATCATTCCTACAGACACATTTTTGCTGGATTTTCAGTGATTCTGATTGATGATTTTACAATGTCAAGGCAAAGGGTAAAAGCTGTTTTCATACACAGTGTTCGGTTTGAAATACCTGTGTGAGGGTAAAGTTAAACAAACATCACAATGCCTCGCTCATCAAGGCACAATTCTTAAATTATCTTGTTTTTCTGTCTCTCGCGGGGGGATCGCAGAAGAGGTCAGTACTCATCAGGTCTGGTTTCTGACCCCCCCTTCCCCAGCAGAAAAACATGAACACTTCCTCTCTTTAGAGTTGTCAACACAGCACTGTCTTTCTTTTCCTTTTCTCACAGTCCCGTCTTTCCCCTGACATTGCTCTAAAACTGGGGCAGGAAAACGACAGGAAAAGAAAGCAAGTGCCCCTTCATCACAGTTTCTGCTGAAACACGACAATAGTCATAGATATGACAGGCATGTCGAAAATGCCTTAGATGTGCATCTGCATCTGCCAGACGCACTTACTGCTTCCTATCTTTTCACAGCTTTTAGATAATCTCTGCCCTGCAGCATCCATTATGGGTCAAGAACTACATTTTATCTTTTTATGTAATAAATAAATTCTGCACTGAAAAAAAGGATCTGCCAGTGGGATGAGATGATCCCACTTGTTTCCAATGCTAATCAACTTGTTTTCAAACTGTTTCCATTTTTTTATTTTTTTAAATCAAGTCAGTTTCCTGATACCAGTGGGCTGATCTGCAGCTTTCTGCCTTGTTTCAACATATTTATACTCATTCCCCAAAAATTTCCCAACATGAGTGAAACTGCAGTGGAAGCAAGTGGGATTATCTCATCCCAATGGCAGATTTTTTCACTTGTTTTTCAGAAAAACAACATTTTAACACTGAATTTAAGACTACATGACTTGTTAAATTGGAGATTTTCTGCACCCGTCCAATAATTTTCACTACTCCACTTTCCCATCTTCATCATCAAAACCCAGCAACCACAGGCTGGGACACGGACCCAGTCACAGGGGTTGAGTACCAGAGGAACGTCCAGTCCGTGCTGACCTGGCACCAGGCCAGGAAGAGCTGCCAGCAGCAGGGAGCCGACCTCCTCAGCATCGTCGAGCTCCACGAGCAGACATACATCTCAGGTACATCGTCAACCCCTCAGCCGCTCACCACCCTGTACATCATGTCTGGAACATTAACTGCATTGTAACGCCTGTGCTGTTGACCCAGGATTGACCAACACTTTGGGAACGTCTGTGTGGATTGGACTGAACAGCCTGGAATATGAGACTGGATGGCAGTGGAGCAATGGAAATCCATTCAGATATTTAAATTGGGCTCCAGGTCAGTAAAGATTTGCTTTGAGGACACCAGAATTGCACTTGACTTGGTGTGAGCATGTGTCAAAGCACGTAATAGTGACCTGTAGAGGTCTTGAAGGTGATTTGTGAGCGTGTTCACATATGAATCAACAGATGCCGACAGTAAAAAATAAAAAATGCTTTAATCTGCTCCAAAAGGCCATCCTTCATCAGAGCCCGGGCTCATCTGTGGAGTCCTGAATGCTGGTAAAGCCTCGAAATGGGAGAGCAGCGCCTGCACCAAGAAACTTGGTTACATTTGTCGCAAAGGAAACTCCACCAACGTGCCGCTTCCCGCCATAAGTAAAAACATAATGCCATTCACAATAGTCCAAATGTGGTGTGTTATTTACAGTATGGCTGGGTGATGTATTGATATTATATTGATGTTGTGATAGAAAACTAGATATTGTGTGGGATTTTGGATATTGTAAAATCGTGATATGGATGCAAGAAAAAGGATGCAATTTTAATGAACTTATTAGACTGTTATAGCTTTTCTTTTATTTGCCATCATATCCACATTATTAGTAATATTTTGCCAAAAATCTCTCGTCATCCCTCTAATATCATCACAATATTGATATCAGGGTATTTGTTCAAAGATATCATGATATAGGATTTTGTCCGTATTGCATAAATATTGCATACAATTTTCAAAGTATGTTGGACATCTTTACCTCTTTGATCTCTATCAACAGGCAAAGACCAGCCCAGCTTCTGCCCCAGTCACTGGGTTCCCTATGCAGGTCACTGTTACTACCTGGAGCGGACAAAAAAGATGTGGAAAGACGCCTTGGCTGCCTGCCACAAAGAGGGAGGAGACTTGGCCAGCATACACAATATAGAGGAGCAGAGCTTCATTATATCCCAATCTGGATACTGTTAGTGTGCATTAAGTCATTTTATATATTGATTCCTTGACTTGCACAAGGAATAATGAGTTAATGTTAGTTAGCACTTATTTGGCATTTTGAGTGATTTTAATTTAGACAGCAGCATCCATGAACTAAAAAAATAAAGATTGAACTGGCAAATGGTTAAAATTCTGATCCAAAAGATGTACAAGATTTCACCTTTTATGATATGAAGAGCATGAGATCAGCAGTGCTTGCAGATAAAACCAAATTTTCAGACAAAATATTCACACCCACATCTTTGTTTACATATCAAACCTTCAGTGCCGACAGACGAGCTATGGATTGGACTCAACGATCAGAGGAACCAGATGCTGTTTGAGTGGACTGACCGCACCCACGTCACCTTCACCCGGTGGCAGACCGGCGAGCCGTCCCATGCCACCAACCTCCAAGAGGACTGTGTCCTCATCCGGGGAAAGGTAGGCAACACCCATCGCTCTTCAGAGATACGAATTGTTCCAGGAACACAATGCTGGCACTTGTGATACATGCAGCGCTTTTGTTTGTGTTAGTGGTGTTTTTCTTCTTATCCTCTGTATATTGTCCATACAGGAGGGGAAGTGGGCGGATCACATGTGTGAGAAAGCATATGGATACATGTGTAAGAAGAAGGCCTCAACTACGCCAGGTCAAGGTGCCCATGAAGATGCCAATCCAGGATGCAAGCTTGTAAGTTAATTTTCTTTTGAATTAGCACTGGAATATGCGATATTCATCAGATTTAGTCCTACATAAGTCGTCTCACACAGTTCTTATTCTTTCAAGGGCTCAATCAGGTACGGCTCATATTGTTACAACATTGGAGCTGAGACGAAAACTTTTGATGATGCAAAGCGGACATGCACGGACGCCGGCTCTCACCTGGTGGATGTGGCTGACAGGTATATTGAGTTTTTTTTCTGCCAACAGAGCTAAATCACACTCATTGATTTTCCTAAAAAAATATGAAATAAAAAAAGATTGGTAACTGTTGAATAAAACTGCTATCAAACCAGTATCAAACACTATGATAAACACAAGAAATGAAAAGTATACATGAGTTTTTAATGTCTTAATTCATTTTTTAAAAATTTTAATAAATTATTTTATAAACT
>OMLF01010983.1:16722-29353 GCA_900302615.1 Holocentrus rufus
TTTTTTTTTTTTCTCCAATAGGCGTATTTTCTACTCCTGAAAAACACAAATAAGCACAGACCGGTGAAAAGCTCTGAATATATTCATTGCCATCTCTCAGTATGACAAAGTGGAGTAAAGCTGGACTAATGATGGGGTAGAATGTAAATTGGGAAACCACTCTGCTGGGAATGGCAGTGCTGATCTATGAGTTTGCATGTGCTTTGCAACTTGAAATAGCTTAGATAAGCAGAGGCTTTTCCTATGAATGTATTTACAGTATAAAGGAGCCCATCAGTGGGCTGAGGTTGTACATGTGTGTGTGTGAGTGAATGACAGAGACAGGAGGAAGAGAGAGTCAAGGCCACCCAACAGCTACAGTATGAAAGGGCCTAAAGAGACTGGTTTCTGAATGATTTATTTACAGGAATGTGAAAATGTCAATAATATGATGAATGTGGGAAAAAAAGCAAAGCTGAGGAATTGCTCATTAGATCCAACGCTGCTTGTAAATTTGAGTGCAGTTTTGAGCCCTGATCTAGGGACAAATATTAAAGCTGAAATCATGTCCAGTAGTACACACCCAGTCTGCAATTTTATATGACACTACTTACCAATTACCACTAAACTTACCACTACACTGAAGCTACATCACATTTGCATTGAGTTAAATATTCAAACCCAAGCTGCCATTGTTTTTATGGCTGCACCATTACATCAAATAGAAAATATCCACATGCCTTGTGCATCATTTTATACATATTTCTCTGTAATTCAGCAGCACAAACTGACATCATTGGAAACCTTGGGATCTCGACTACAATTTAAAATCAAGTTCTGTGGGTTTGAATGAAGCTCGGCCGTGCAGCGTGCACTTGTAATGACGAACCCAGCGATGGAACTGGCAGAGTTTAAGAGGTTTTGAACCAGTGTAGTAAAAGAATGAATACAGTAAACGGGGTTACAAGGCAAAGAGATCCAACATTTTCAAATATCTTGGCACCACTTCACATGTAAAACCTAAAGTGCCTATGTCATACAACCTTCGATTTACACCTTTCTGAGAGATTGGTGGGGTCTAAAGTCACCTTCTCATCATCTTACCGAGGGCAGAGAGGGGGCCTGAACCAGCCTCCTCGTGTCAGCAGACACCTTCAGGATCTGTGTTGAGGAAATCATCACACCGTGATGTTTTCTAAGAGCTTTTCAATATTTCCTCTGGACCTTGGCTTTCCAAATGTACTTGAAACTTAAGAGGGGAAACAGGGATTGAACCCAGGCTTACTGCAGCTTCTGAGCTCATTCTTGCTCTAAGCCTGGTTGAGCTTTTCTTTCCTCTGGATGGTGGTTCTCAAAATTCGTCCACATTTTGTAGGACTGGATCCATAATCGGCAAGACTTTCTGGAACACTTTCCCCCCCCTTTGTGGTACGGAGTCTAACAATAACGCTGCCTGTCTAAAGTATTTACTCTTTTCCTGTTTGAAAATGGTGATGTTAATGAGATACAGCATGTGGTCTCCGGAGGATTTGAGACTGTACACTTGGATTGAAGTGTGTTCAGAAATCCCAAAACTCACATAAGCTTTGATTTCATGAAGGGGAAAGACTACTTAGCTGTCAATTAAGATGTTTTTTTTTTTTCCTTTTTGAATATTATAGGCTGCAGTACAAAAGAAAACTGCAGACGGTTTTGCATATGAGGATTTTGTCAAACACAAGGCATGTTCCTAACTCAAAAATACCCACAAACGTGGAATTAGTGAGGGTGGAAGCTTACTTCTTTTAACACGTTTTGCTTGATAAATTAAGACTGCAAATACTGCCACGTCTTGTTTCAGACGCAACTCATAATAGTGACGTGCTACTCAAGAGAAATCAAAGAGCTGCCACATTGGGAAATAACAATGAAACGATTATCAAGCGGTGCAATCTGATTTTGCATTTTGTCAATTTTCTCTCTTTTCAGGCCACAAATCTTTCAGGAGAGCCTTCAAGTGTTGGAGCGCTGACAACTCAGTCAAAGGCACTAAACAGAAGACTGCCGTCAGTAATATGGGAAAAATAACTGCAATATTGAAGTTGTACATCAATTATTAATATGTTGTTTCTTAATCACCTGCTGGTTCTTTTATTCAGGCATGCTTGTTCTTCCTTCTGAAAGTTAATTTTCTATAAACTGTAGGAGGAGCGACTTTACATACTGCAGTTTATAAAACTGTAATGAAATTCTGCAACAATCTCTGGAATAGAATGTGAAACCAGCTTATTAGAAACATTTCCAAATTCATTAAGAGAGGTAGATTTAATGAAACGGATTTTAATTCAGGTGAGATTTTGATAGGGGAAAAACAGGACATGTCAAAGGCAATTCTTCAAATATTAACCTCAAACATTATTTTAACCTATATAGACCCACTGTAGATGTTGAAATTTTTGAAAAGTAGCAAGTGCCTTGTCGCACATAGCCAGCATCAAAGACAAAAGACATCAAAGGTGAAATTAATGGTTCTAGCAGGGAGACTCGCCCTCGTGCACTGGCTCACAATCACTGACTTACAGCAGCCAATTAGTCCACATCTTAAAAGCACGCTCCTTGCTGTTCACAGTCTTGTCGTTAAGGGTTCTTGGCCCTCCACTGCCAGTGTAAAGCTGCCAGGACAGAATCCTGCTCTTCACTATCCCAAGAAGTCTGTTCCTGGTCCAGCTGCAGGGGTCCCGCCAAATATCATCCAATAAATCTTTGTATTCACTCATTTCAGCTCCCTGAGTCCCTGATCAAACTATGTTTAGGAATATCATAGCCTTTATAGATAAAATAGATGCTCATTAAAAGGAATAAAAGTGCCAAATAAGGATTATGATTGGACTCTCTATTAGTTATGCTGGAGACAAATGGCCAACTCGCACTGCTGGCTTCATTTATTTAACAAACAGCTCAGAAGCCAAATTGAACTTGATGAAATTTTCAGAAATTGCATTGTACCAAAAGCCATCTAGGGTAACCCCTAGATGGCTCAGTCACCCGCCAGCAGAGTGTTGTAAGAGGATTTTGGAGCCGCTGATTTACCTCAGCAATGTTATGGATTTAGGCAACATATTGCTCTTGCTACAGCTTCTGCATAAATCACACAGTTAACAAGTAATGAGAGCATCCGTATGCACAGGTGGGCTGAAAAACACTGGGTGATAAAATGCTGGAATGTAAATTCTGGACACTTTTAAAAGAGTGCAATGGCACAGGGTGAATGGTATTAAATGAGACTTGATAGTCAGTGCTAGCTGACTGGATACAGGTCAGAAGGACTAGGCACCTATGAAAATTGAAAGGGGTAACGTGAGCCCTGTACAAAGGGATCTGGCTTCACTGAGGCCAATAAAACTGAGGCCTGTGAACCGCTGAGTGGGCCGTTTCAAGCCAGCAGGTTCAGTCATCCCTTTAGCATAATGCTGTTGGAGAAAGAGAGTGAGGGCCAGAAATTATTAGCTGTAATCATGAAGCAGAAGGAAGAGGAAGGTAAATATATGAAGTGTAGATGAGTATGGCTCTGATCGGTTTTGAGATTGTGTTTCTGGCACACTGATTTTGCTGTTTCCTCCTAAATGATACAACCACTCTCTCCCACCCACTTTTCCTTAATTCTCAGCTAAGTTTCTACCTAGGTGCTCACTCGAAAGAGGACAAAGAGATAGCTGGGTCAGCTGCCGTTTTATTAGTCCTCTTCATTCAAGTTCACATCATCCTTCTTACAAAGGATATGAATATTCTTCTGGAGAGCCAGACATTTCAGGAATAATTGAACATCCTTTGCATAAATCAGTGCTGTTGCCCGTGCTGATACGAAGGGCTTGATTCTAGCTTTAGCATGCCTTTCAGCTACATTGAGCACAAGTGCCAACATTACTAGTGCCACGAATCTTTTCTTAGGCTTGAAATCAGTACCTAAAGTGTGTATAGTGGACTTCATAAATTTCAAAAGCACTCTGAGGAACACCTTTGTTTCAACTTTTACACCTGGAAAAAGACCCCTCACTTTCATATATGCGCCACTGGAATTATTCAAAAGATGTCTCAATTCCTGCAAAATTATTGTGCTTTTTTATGTTATGTCTTAAGCAATGGTATATGGTATAAAGAGCCAGCAATCCTAATCCTAAATGCAGAGAAAAGAAACAACATATAACCCTAAAACACTAACACTGTTAAAACACACAGATACTTGTTATGTACCTGGCAATAGGAGAGTATCTATGTTCCCAGGCCCCAATGTTCCATTGTTATTCCCCCCAGGCACCATTTCAGATATCATCTACTGAGCTGATGTTACTATCAGATTATTCATTTTGTTAATAAACCACAGGACATGGATGCTATTCTTCTTTTCAAGTTGAGGGAACACAGGATTGTGTACCATGTTAATGTTTAATGTTATGTATGCTGCAGCTTGACCGTTAACACCATTTCGCATATTATTTATTCAATACATCAGATTTCACATTTTTTAATACAACAGAGGTATGGAAATTCTTGTTTTTTTGCCGAGACAACATGGGATGAAAGGAATATGGGCAATGGCATAAAGAGTCATTGCTGGACCCCAATGCAAGATGCCACGGTTGATCATCACATCACGCATCAGTTGTATGTATAGCGTAAATGCATAGACTAAAGCACACCAGGTGGGTCATGCCCCTATTTTCCTCTTTTGCATTAGATTTTTTTTTTTCTGTAATGGTCCACGTTGTGATTTCTTTGTGCGAAGGCAGTTGTAGCAACGGACTCCGACACCTCTTCTCGGTCTCTCCCATCATCTTCAGTGGTATTGGATGGCGCACTGGGACAAGCATTCATTTTACCAGCTGTCTTAATTTGACTCTTGCTCAGTGAACAACTAGAGCTTGCAATCTTGTCTTTCTTTCTAAAATGCATATTTTTCGAAGGTTTGCTTTTTTCTCGGTCGCTTCTTTCGATTTTCGTTTCTGAAATCCACTTCTTCTTTGTACTTCATTTCTCACTTTCTTGCGGTCTTCAAACTTGGCTAGCTGCCTCTGTGTGGATTTTGCTAAGCAGCAATAGTCAATAAACTATATTCTTGTATGAAACTTTTATGTTATTGTATTCTTATTTATTTGCTGAATGATTTGTATGAGACATCATGGAGCAGATGACTTGGCCCACTGAGTACTAAAAATACTAACCATAAATACTAAAGTGGTGTGTGTTATGCAGAAGATTCAGTAGATAAGATCATTTGATATGATGGTGAGGAACAAGATAGAAAGGTGTCTGTCAGGGCCTAAACTGTTGCAAGCCTATAGGGTTCTGGGATCATAGGGTGGACCCAACATTTTTAGGCATATTTTGTTCCTTGGTATATTTTTATTATTCCTTTGGATAAATACCCAAACACAGACCGCATGACATCACATCAATATTTTTCAGGGCAGCTACAATGAAGTTTAAGAAAATATTTTTCTGCTCTCTGAATCAGCAGTGGATCTTTTTGGTGTCAGTGCCTGTGAATCAAACGGCACAGGCGTCTTTCCAGACTCACCATTTTGCACCAACATTCAGCACAGAGGGAGAACTCCTTCATAGAGGAGACAAAGATACCAATTTCTCTATCCACAGTAGCCTCAATAGTCCATAACATAACCACAAGCAATGTTCTAAAAAAGAGCCTGACTTTTACTCTTTTGTGATTGGAAAGAACTCACTATAATTTGCTATCGCCACCTACACGTACAAAAGTAGCAAGCTGAGGCACAAGTTGTCCAAGGACATTCCTGGAAATGCAGGCCATCACGAACTGAAGTAGAAGTTGGACCGGCAGGTTTAAGGAAAGTGAGTACACAGAAACAGTAACTTTTCAAATGCATTGAAAATCTCAGTTTGATAATATACAAGAGTGTAAGCGTGTCCAAAGGAAGGGATTTTCCTTTGACGCCATACTGGAGAACATTAAGGACTTCAGCTGCAAATTAGTGATGTTAAATAGGTATAAGAGTTGGAACATGTATATACATTTTCCAGAGTTCTGTACATCCAAACTTCTGAAACTTGACAGACAAGATTATTTACAACTTTGAGAAGTGTTTACACAGCAGGTACTTTGTTCACGCCTTTGAAGTCTAGCAGCAAATTAAAAAGAGGCCATTTCTCGCTAGTGTGGCTTTGAGTTGCTCTCTCCAATGAAGGACTTGAGGAGAAGCAAAATACACACCACTGGGACTAGCTAAAGCCTCTAGGCTGCCGCAAAGAAAACACTTCACTTTGAAATGAAGGGGACATCGAGCATGCTTGTAAAACCAGACATTTGGCTGCATGGAGATTTATTTGTAGTGCATATATTTTCTACACATTCCATATAAAATAGACATGTATTTGTGCTTACTGAGTGTTTTTACAAATATATACTGCAGGAAACAAAAAATGCAAATGTGTAAAGAAAATCAGTCAATACATTAAAAGTGAAAACAGTGAAAAACATTTGTCACAAGTGTTGCATGATAAGGACAAAACAGTATCTTCTTCAAAAAAAGCAAACTGCATATAGTATATGAAGTTCACAAGGCACCATTGCTCTCACATACATTTAGATTGTGTAGAGTCATATTAAATCAATTTAGCATAAACACATTGGCATGATACTACCAGAGTACAAACCAGTTACAAGGTAAACAATAGGTGTAACAGCGAGTGTTGAGCAGTTGGTGGAACAATGGCAAAATGGGTCACTTCAGTAACAATGGCTTTGTAACTATTTTGGTTTCCACCTGTTTAAGCTTTAGCAATTAATTAAATACATTCACTTCAAGGTATTATAAATAAGCTTTCAAATACTACTAATCCTCTTTTACAGTGTCAAAACTTACATATTTACCCTTCATAGTATCTCTCAAAGTCAAAGACGGTGAACACTTTGCAGGCTTACCCTGCAACGGAGCTCCTTTAGTGATTGCCTGGCTGAGGTAGTCGAGGAGGATTATGTGGAGTGCAAGGCCTGTTGGTGAATTCAAGTTCTTTTGTGTTTTGGGATGAGCATCAGGCACGTAGAGTCGTGTTTAGCTGTAAAGCACCATGTGTGTAGGTGTGTAGAGAGATGGAGAAAGCCTCACTTGAGACTCGACTGATCTGTGAGTGTCTTGGCCCCGTTCATGGATGAGACATCCAGTTCTGGACTGGCCAGGTGTTTGTGAGGGGCTGAGGGAAGCAAGAAAGCAAGAACATTAACAGGCTTTTCTAAAAGTCATTAGCATTTCCTTGTATAAATACTAATGTGGTGCTGAATACCTTTAGCACTCAATACTAAAAGTTTGCACTAGTTAATAAAGCTTAGTGCTAAATATCATCAGTACTACCTGTAAATGCCAAAATAGTCATAATTATATGTGATGATTATACTGGGTTTTGGCCACCATAAATCTTGGCAGTAAAACAGACGGACACAGCTACAGAAAGTACATTACTCGCGCATTGTGCCAGATATCAG
This sequence comes from Holocentrus rufus, assembly GCA_900302615.1. Taxonomy (NCBI): domain Eukaryota; kingdom Metazoa; phylum Chordata; class Actinopteri; order Holocentriformes; family Holocentridae; genus Holocentrus; species Holocentrus rufus. Next base: position 24,194 of record OMLF01010983.1, read on the forward strand.
TACGAGGCTCAGGAGAGCGCTACAAGTGATTTTGGCCATGTTCCACTGGCAGAGATACAGACAGACATGCTTCCAGAGCAGCGATAGAAAGAGTTTACTTAAGTTGAGCTCCGGGTGCCATGTTGCTGCCACTTCTGTCAAAAAAACTGAATGGAAACATGTTCAGTAACACTGCACAATTTGTCATGTGTAATTGTGTATATCACAATTTTAGCCTTGCAATCACCTGTAGAATTCAGCGATACTGAAACAAATGATTCCACTTCATTCATTCCCCAAATTCCCCCAATTCACCAAATCACCAGGACCAATAATTTAGATGAATATCAAGGATAAGGCAAAGCTTTAATGAGCTGTCAGGCTAAATTAAGAAGTCCTTGTTAGATGGAAATCTCAAAAAGTCCAAGGTGCTCTGATTCAGTAAAGGTCCTTCATTCAGTCGCAGAGGGACCACAATGTTTCGACATGCTCAACTTTTCTTCAGGGTCAATTTCGAATGATAATAACACTTGAAAACATTCAGTAAAATATCTGTAATTATTATTTCACTCATAACTCTGCAGCCCTACAATGGTGCAGTGCCAAACATTTCAAAGGTTCCAAAGAGTTCACAGTCTCAAATTATCTGGGAATGCAGGGTTACAGCTAAAATGATTGCCACCTAAACCTCTAAAGGACAAACTGCCTGTCAAGAATTTTTTGCAGCTTCAGTATATAAATACTCACACAGTGCGTCAGATCTCAGTGAGCTGCTCAGGAAAGTGCTGGGGCCTTTGATGGAGGAGGAAAGTGCAGCCAGTCTCAGGCTCCTTGAGGTGGCGTCCAACTTCTCATCCTGGGAGACAGAGGAACTGCTAACTAAAAACGGTACTTCAACCACAACACCACAACCCTGCAATCTACATTGAATTTCTCATCTTGAAGCAGGTCCAACAGCTGTTGATGGTTCAGTATAACACCAATTTGTTGCACAGTCAAACAGTTTAATATATTTTTCAGTGCACACAACAACCACACAGATTGCACAACATCTAATAATAATAGGGCTTGTAATAAGGCTTGTTGGCTGGATTTGGCTTTCCACAAAACGCTTTTTGGCCGTCCCAAAGTGCTCAACAGAATGTTAAATATCCCATTTGGGAAGTGACTGTGGTGAGATAACCTTATTAAAAGGTATAAAAAGCTAAAGATACACTTGTTGCGAGTGTTGTCGCACTTCAATCACAATGCCCAAACATAATGTGTGGTGGCCAGCCGCCCACCACACATTATGTTTTGGCCGGTGTCCTATGTCAAAAAATTTGGCCGTCCTTCCTCTAATGAGAAGCGAGAAGCTTTGAGATAAAAACCCCTAGGCAAATAAACAGTTTCTTAAACCGTGCCCTGAGAGGATTAATTTAAGAGGAGAAGGCAGGATGTTCATGATTTTAGTCCAAGTCTACCACGTCAGAAACTTTTACAGACTTTATGCACCAGTGTAAGATGACAGCCTCTAGTGCGCGCAGTTATTTGCCTTGTAAATATTCAGACAAAGCAGCCCTGTCTGAGTACAGATGTCCCTGAATATTTTGTGATTCTGTTTCAAGGCCGCCAAGCCACTCCTTTCTCTGTCATTTTTATGGACTTCTCTCTTCCTGTGCAAATAGATCATTAACATTACAGATGTCCTGTGATACCAACTACATTTCACCCATTGTCCTGAAAATTAATCCCCTCTGAATAGGGCTTTAGAAACTGCTGTTATGACTAGAGCACTGCTATTACAGTTGGTGTAGAAACAGATTGCAGTTGCTGGCATTGCTGACTCTGATAAAGACGGAAGCCTTTTAAAGACGTTCCATCCATCCTTTTTCCTTAAACAAACCCCGGTGGGCGGCAGCTATTAAGCTAATGCAATTGCCATTTATCGCTCAACGCGGGAGTCATTTGGCAAACCAACAGGGTAATCTGGCAGATTAAAATCATTTAAAAAGTGACTGTGTGGCTGTTTAGGGGTGTTTTCAAACTGCTGATGGCAATCAGCTGTCAACAATGATGTCTTGATGGCTCCCTTGGCTGACAGAGCGAGAGGGGGAAAAGATTAATGCAGCGATTAACGGTAACTGGTAAAAACCAGGTGCTGTGCGTATTTATGCCAGTACCTGAGTGTTTCCTAGTCTGCATCCGTCATGTATTACCAACATGTGCAAAATTATTCATTTATTCATACAGTTGCAAATTAGGCGCGGTAATGCCAGTTGTTGAAAGTAGACACACTGGCACCAGTGTGGGCGAGCTAAACTCAGGAACGGCTCTCAGAGTGAGGCTATCCATATCCAAACTGCTGCTATTTGAACAAAGTAGTGCAATTAGCGACTGAAATAGAAAAAAGTGTGGGTTGTTGTTTGGGAGCACTGGCTCTCATAAGACATTGTAAAGCTCATTTTTCTACAGTACAGATCAGTGGATTTGTGCGTGTGCGGCGTACCCGGTACTCTTGGACTTTGCGCTTGGACTCGTCCAGCTGGTGCTCCAGGTCCCAGACAATCTCTTTGTATTTGCTGTAGCGCTGCTGCACCATCTCCCTTTGCCGCTGAGACTCCTTAAGGGAGAAAATGGAGGCCGTGTCATATCCCAGCCATAAACAGAATGGCTATAGTTATTAATCAGAAAAAACACCCTACATTTGCAGTTACAACTGCCCTTACCAAAGACTTTGTGGTGGAATAAAATAACAGAACATCCAGAAATGAATGCACTTCTAATATAACACTGCACTCACATTACTATGAGGGACTTTGTATAAAAGTATATCCACCAAATATCACATATAGATTATGCATGGCTGTAATGCTGAACAGTGGTATTCCAAGGCTAGTCCTTGATGGTTCTCTGCAGCTTATATGTTAAGTGTAAATGTTTTAACGTGTGTATTTGCTTTACTGCACTTATGTTCCCTCATCTGGAAAAACATGAAGGCCTGAACATGAACTTATATGCCACTGTGCTTCAGACAGACACAGATGGTGGTAAAACGGACTTGACAAAATCCATCAATCCAGGCAACAGGTGGAACCTACCTCCAAATCTTTGAAGTTCTCCATCAGACACGGTTTTCCTGGGACTGACTCCAGGTGGTCCAGGGCTACTTTGGTGCTCTAGGAACCACATGCACGCACACAGGTACAATATTAATCTAGAAAATCCAGACTACATATCTATATTCATGTTTTATATATACTTATATATCAGTACTAATTATTGACAACTGTGTAAGGGACTGCAGTTGTTGGGGAAAAAAAGATGGAGAAAATCACATAGTTCTATAATATAATCAGTTCAACATAATTTAATTTTCATTCACTTTGTATGAATTCCATTATGTTGTTTGAGGACAGTATGCTTTGTTATGAAGGAGCATATGATGCATGTTTGCACCGTGCAGGCATGATTTCATACTGCCATCTGTAATTCATGCCAATTCGAAAGACATGCTAATTGAGATTTCCTTTTTTTTTTGTTACCGCACAAATACATTCAGTGAAACTTTTCATTAAGTGACTACAAGTCCCACTCTATTCCATTCATCTCTCCAGTGAATATTTGAATTCCTGCTCCCACTCAGACGGAACATTTAGGCATCTAAATAAACTGCCTGTTAGAAGGCATTAGGCTGACTGCTCCACTGAACAACGGTTTACATACAAGCAAAACCCGCTGACGGATGATGCGCTGCGCTCGTATTGGGTGGAGGCCAGGTCAATGCGGCCTGCCACTGTGTTGTTGCGGTAAGCAGAAATTATTTGAATTGATGGCATTTGTTTTTTTTTTTCCCTCCCATCCCTCTTTCTCACAACAGCTAATTGAAAACGAGGCGGCCGAGCATGCCGCATAATTGTGATGGATCGACGGCGAGCGGCTGACAGCTTCATTTTTTCTCTGTTTTTCCACAGCCGGTAAAATGTGCTTAGGGTCGATAGGGCTTTTCAATACGTAATGCCGTGCATCTCTTTCAGTCCGACATCTAATCGCCAATTAATGATGTTAGCAGTGGACGTTAACAGTTTAGATGGCGAGGTCAATACTGTATCATCAGTACAGCCTGGTCAGTTATGGCTCTGTGGTTTTTAACCTTATCAGCAAGACTTATGATGATAAACAGAGCTCTGCGCCTTGACTGAAGCAATCATTCCCAACACCGCCGGCTCCCTCAGTTAGCCTCTGTGGGTTGCTAAGCAAACACAGCCTGAGGTGAACCTGCCTACATGGCTACACAGAGATGAAGAGATTTATGCTGAACGCTGACATGGCTTCAAAACTCTCTCTTTCCTCTATACACACACACCACTATGCACACTAGTTTTCTGCAGTTACAATCACAATACTGTTAGCTTGAATTAAAAGCGAGAAAATCTTACCATCTCCAGATCCAATATGCGATCCTGTCGAGACACAGACACCACAAGATTATTTTAGATGCCTTGATGTAACGACCGAGCTAGAACCGGTGCCTGAGTAAGTGAGCGATAAAGTAAGGAAATGGGACATTAAACGCGTGCGAGTAAGAGAGACATTCAAGGTAAGTGCTCAAATGGAAGCGAAGAAGAGAGAGACGGGGTGCGTTTATGTGTGTGAGTAAACTGACAGAAGAGAGGAACAGTGTTCCAACAAATGGGTAACAAGGGAAGGAAATGCAGACAACAGGCCTCTTATCGCACATGCTGACGCACACGCACACACACACACAGACATACACACACACAGTAAAACAAAGACAAAGCGTTCTTGTCGCTCATCCAGCTCCTGACTGATGTTCCCTCTCTAACGACGCATAAGTGATGGCATGCCTCTTATCTGCCACTCAAACACACACCTGCTGACGCCCCCCAACTGACTGCCTCCCTCTGTCTCTAAACTGTTGCAGGTTTGTAATGGAGGGAAGTCTCTTTTTCTCAGCCCAGCTCATACCTTTATACTTGCCTGCCTCCCTCCCTCTATATACGTCTGCCCCTGTCCTCTCTCTCTCTCTCTCTCTCTGTCTCTCTCTCCTCATCCTTCATAATTAAAAGCTCGACTGGGTCTGAGAAGGCTGATTAATTGCACACAAGCTCTGGCAGGTGCCATCATGCAGCCACAGATGGGCCCCCTGTTTCCGACACTGCACACACAGAGCTAGGCAGG